>JACDOX010000037.1:4928415-5038847 GCA_014549065.1 Cardinalis cardinalis | reverse complement strand
GTACAGCCTGTGCCTGTGACTGCTGCCTTGGAACTTGATAACATGTGCCAGCAGCACAGCCGAGAAGGAGAAGGCGAGGGGGGTGCAGCGAAAAAGTGTCCAGCTGCTGTGGGAGAGCCGGGTGGGCAGAGCSCAAGCTTTTAACCCATTTTTGGACAATAAAAACTTTGCAGAACATTAACCTTCCTAGAAGAGAGATAGAGATGAAGTAGAGGAAGAAACGGACAAGTGTGATGAAGGTTTGTGCAAGTGAGAGGTGTCGGAAGAGTAGAGAAGAATCTTAGGTGGGAAGAGATGATGGAGTGGCCTTAGCTGGACTCTTCTTGTTATAGCCATGGACAGAACCATGTTCCTTGTGACACAGAGACTGCATCCAGGGGGAGGCAATGGCTCAGAGCCAAGAGAGTTCAGTGTTGAGACCCCTCAGCCCCAGGGAGTGAAATCTGGGGGGACAGGTGTCCCAAAGGTGAGACTGTGCTCTTTTGGAACAGGACAAAGCATCCTTAAAAGAACAACCCTAGAAGCAGCTCTGGTCCGTGTGCAGTGGTGAGAGCACTGGACATGGAAGGAAGAGGTCATGATGGCAGATGTTCTCTGGGCGGTGCCACGAGTGACATGGAAACACAGGAGTCTTCAATGGTGTTTCCTGGGGAAGCCTATGGAACAAGAAGGACTCCTCTCCTCTTGATGAACTGAGAATTGATCATCTAAAGGGTGGTGATGGACTGAGAGTTGGTGATCTGAGGGATGGATGTATTTGAAATTTGGTGGGGGGAGGAGGAAATGTTTTTGGAAGGTTTTCATTTTTCCTGTGTGTCTCTTTTTACGTGTAGTCCTAGTTTAGTTAATAAAGTTTTCTTTATTTCTAAGTGGGAGCCTGCTTTTCTTATTCCTGGTCACATCTCACAGCAGACACCAGGGAGAATGTATCTTCATGGGTGCACTGGCATTGTGCCAGCGTCAAACCATGACATAAGATACCACTCTAAGGAAGATGAGTATTTTTAGTATTTAGTATTACTTCTCCCTGTAGTGGAGAATCTGTAATTCTCCTTAAGTGCAGCTCTTTTCGTGGTTATTTTTTTAACACTAAATAGTGCCGCTGATCTTCTGCCTTTTTAGATGCCATAGGTTAATTAAGGTTGTTTCAGTGTTACATTTTGGAAGGTAATACTTAACATTAGCATTTTAAACATAAGTCATTAAGATTTTTTCTCAAACTGCATTAACATCATTTCTTGGTTTAGTCTTAACAGGTGTCTGAATGCTCTGCAGTCAAGGTGTTTTAAAATGCTCATAACAGAAATTATGTAGTGCCTTTCGAARATGAAAACATCCTGTGCTGCAAGGTGTACTGTAATATAAACAGGTAGATTATTGTGGTGTGTGATTTTTAAAAGCAGAACGTCTACCTGGATGTATATGAGAGAAAAGACACCTACTATAGCACCTTTATCTTCAACCTTTGAATTCAATGTGAGAAGGAAAAAAAAATTCACAGGACTTTTACCTGACATCACAGATCAACATAATTTTGTGCTGGATTCTTGCCATGGAGCTATCTAGTTTGATAGATTTAGAGCTATTCATTATGCTTTTACAGCAGGTGGTGGAGAAAAATAAAAGCATGCTCTTGAATAAAAGGAGCGGATTGTTCCAAGTAGTCATTTGAACCGAATGAGAAAAGAGTATTTAATCCCTACTGTGACATCTTCATACATGGAAGTTCCAAAAGAAGCCATTGGTAACTGAGCCCTGTGCGCAGGAGAAGTTGTGCTGACAGAATGTTCTCGTGTGCCTCTAGTACAACTCTTCTCTTGTGCTCTTGTTTGTTGTTTTTTTCCTCCTGTTTTAATGATCTGCCTAGTCCTAGTGGATGAGATTCTGGGCTTACAACCAGCTCCTTAAAATGGAGGAGTAGGAACTGTTAAGATATCACTAGTGCGTTTTGCATTTTGCATAACACCAGAAGTGGTCAGATGCAAAAACAAATCTCAGAACTAACAGTAAAGCTGGATGCTTTCAACTCTTTCTACACCTGCCATTCCGAGGCTGAAAAAAATCCTTTGCCATGTTAATAGGTTATAGAATGAAGCAATGAAGAACACTTCTAAAATCTAAATATTAAAATGGGCATACATACTTTCTGCATGCTATTAGGGAATAGTATCTTTTACCTAGAAGTCAACGGATCTCCAGTGCACCGTCCCTATAATGCTATTCATAATACATGTTGTAAGTATCTTTAATTTGATGCTGTTGTGCAACTGAATGTTTCTATTCTAAATAGTAGAAGTGACATAAACTCTAGGGAGTGCAGTGAGAACTTTGGAATTGTCAGATAAAGATCAGTTATTCTAATTCTGAATCAGTTTTTCTTTTTATTCTGAGCTGATTAGCTGGGTGTCCACAGTAAATGGACATCCATTTATCAGTGGCAGTTATTGACACGTGCTTCTTCTAGTCTGAAACTTATTTATATTTTAACCTGATGAAGAAAAGGTMTGTTTAGCTCTTCTTTCCTGGGTTGTTATAAAGGAGGTAAGATAAATCAAAATCACAGGGCAATGTCAGTACAAAGTGTTGCTGCTAAGGAATTATTATTATAATTTTTAAAAATATGTAATTTATATCTAAATGTAAATAAATAATTCAAAATAGCTTTTTATARGTATTTTGGGTTTGTATGGCAAAGTTTGGTGGCTGAGGGGTTCTGTGAAGACAAGGGTGGATTCTGTGAAGAACTGCCAGAAGCTTCCTCTGTGTCTGATAGAGCCAGTGCCAGGCTCCAGGAGAGACCCTGGCGAGCCTGTTAGAGACAGTGGTGGTGCCTCTGCGATAACAGATTTAAGGGGAATAATTTTCTGCATGACAAAAGGTTTTTTAAGATTTGATATTATTTTTCATTACATCACTCAAATTTGATTGCTGATAAATTAAGTTGAATGTGGTTTGCCCACAATGATAATTGGTGAGTGACCTAAAGGTCCTTCAAAATATTTTCCTCTCCCCTGAGGAGGGGATTGATAGAGCRGCCTTTGTGGGCACATGACGTTGAGCCAGGGTCAAGCCCCACAATAGATGATGTGCAAATTCTTGACTAAATGATCTTTATTAAATCTTCATTAAATTTTGGTTAATTTGGGGGATTTTATGATTAATTTTGAGATTAAATTTAGGTTAATCTTGATGACCTTCTTATTAAGCAGAGCTTTAATTTATTTCCTGAGAGTTCAATGTGGGATATTAATCTTTCTTTTTATAATGAACATTTAAGATTCTTTATCTTTCATGAATGAAAATGGACATGTAGGCAGGAAATTTTTTGAGGCTAGTATGATTTATCGTGTATCTTTTAGAAGGACGTTGAAAGGGAGTGTGTGAGTTCTCGGTCATTTTAAGCTGAAGTTGATAACCTAGTGCAGCTCATGAGAAAAGATAGTGGATACAGTGAATTGTTGTTTTGCTCRATTTCCATCAAATGTAAATGTTTCCCAAATACTTCACAAGCAACTGAACAAATTTGATTGATCCAAAATACAATTAGTAGTTTGACAAAATAATCCTAGACACTTAAAATTCTGTCTTCTTAGTTTTCTATTCCAGCTGTTGGTGGGGTGTTTGTTTCTGATGCAGCACCTGCTTTTATCTTTTTGCTTGTCTTTGATTGTTGAGAATGACTTGATGGCTGCTGCCACCACTGCAGGTGTGGCACTTCTTGGCCCTTGTTGATGCTGTCCCATCCAGCTCTTCTGGGCTGTGTCCTGATGGCAGTGTTGTTTGAAAGGAGGAGATAGTACTGACTGCCTTGCATCCCAGTCCTCTGGCCCTCATCAGGTTGCTGAGGTCAGACCGGTCTGGTGTATTACTCCTGATCACTGCTGCTGCTGCCATTTTATTCAGAGGCATAATAGAAATCTGAAGTAAATCTGGATTTAGGTACTGCAAGATCCAGGAGCATTAGAATGTCAGCACTGTGTTTTCAGCCCAGAGATTGAGCAGAGGTGTACAAATCACTGTGGAAGGATGTGTGTATTGGTAGGTACGGACAAATTCCAGTGGTGGGGTAGCATTGAAGAAAAGTTTTAAAAGTTATACATCAGTGGTAGCTAAAGGAATGTGGTGGTCATAGGTATTGGGACAGTGGTTGATAGTACTGTTTTATTGAGTTTTGGGGGAAATTATAGATGGCTTAGTAGAAGATTTGACTTGTAGGATATTAGCAGGCTTGTTGTCAAAATGTTAGGCARCAAATATGAATGGGTACTTGAGTTCAGCTGCTGAACTTCATTGGAATTGAGTGCATTTTCATCAAGTTGATCCATTATCTTCCCGGAGCAATGCTGTTACATTATTGTGGACWGTGGCCCAGTTGCTGAATTAGCGTGCTAATAAGTCCTGGCCCACTGTGTACTTTTGTCAGATGTTTGTTGTTATGTTTGAGTAGTTTAAGATTTGATTTAAAATGTAGACAGTTTTGAACAAATGGCTGGGAAAACAAACATTACTGCAGGTTTCAGCCACCCACCACCTCTTCTCCTTGTGTTTTCCACACAGCATGTTGCACTAGGTTTGTCTCTTACTGCCTGGAGTTATCAAAATAGCATGCAGGCAATTGACTGTTAAAACAGACAAGGAGAGGTCTGAATTTGCCCATGTTTTAAGTCTTAAGAAGTAGTCTGTAGGGGGTTTGAAGTGCTTGGCCTGTCTTGTGTTGTGCTAGATAAAACACTACAGCACTGGCTGTTTACTTGCCTTGAAATGTCTCGGTGTGTTGGTAAGAGGCAAGGTGGCAGTGCGCTCCATGAGAAGAAGCCATTGGTTCAAGCAATTGTTACAGGGTTGATTTTGTAGTGAGTTGATAATCTGYCCTGATAAACTTTGCTCATGTGCATATGATAAATGCACATTTGCTTGTTCTGTGGGTGCAGCCATGATGTGCACACAAGGAGGTTGGGATTGCTTGCTGTGTATTAACAAGCGCGTTGTTATTGCTAATCAGAACTCTGATACCTAAAATTAATAGTGGGTACAAAGACAAGCAATTAAGGACATTCATCTTCCAAATGAGTCTAAAAGATTCATTGGTAGTTTAAATTTATATACTGAGGGCACTCAAACCATTAAAAAGGGTAATGGGTGCCCTGCAGGCATGTGCTTCAAAGCCATATGTCATTTTGGTGCTGGGACAGCAGACTGATAACTTCCCTTTAAGGGAAACTGCTATTCATTTATCAGTAAAATGTTGAAGGAAATGTACGTTTTTTTTGCTGTAGAGTGATCATAGAAGTGTAAGTTAAATCAAAGTGCAAGATTTATGTTCTAAGTCTTTTTGGCTTTACCATAATAGATGTTAATTAGAAAAGTGTCTCACCGGTAACAGAGGGCACTGGAGTTGGGACATTGAAAAGTATAAATATTTCTCTGAGACACAAATATTTCTTTTGTGTCCTGCAGTCTTTGACAGTGACACTGATGTAGTAACCAGCTTAGTACAGGGAATAAAATGTTGTGGTGCTTTTGATGCTGCTGTTGATGCTCCAATGATGTTGTAACAGGGTAATGTTTGAGCAAGTGTTGTTAATACAGAGATGTATATGGTGTTTTAAGGGTTTATGGTACAAGAATTTAGCACAAATTTTGCTGCAGTGTAGAATTTTCTTTCTGTCCTGGTGTTGTTCTTTCCAGCTGAAACATTGGTTAAAAGGTAATTCTGGGAGTATCTGGATACCCATCTGGCAATGGTTTTTGGTGATGTAAGATTATCTAATATTTGGTTTTGTCAGTCATTCAAAATGACAAATACTTTTACAGATTTGTGGGAACTATTTGAGTTATCCCTAATTAGATAACTCAACAAGATGCAACATGATCTCTTGGTGTGGGACGCAGTGCAGATTTGCTTATGGAATTTAGTAAAAGGAACTTTCTTTTCCCTAGATATGAACTCTGTGCAAACTCTGTCTGTTATGGCRATATTTGAATATGCTGTTTTGGGTGGGTTAAAAACATTTTCATTCTCAATTTGGTGACACACATGCACGTTCTTTTTTTCCTTTTTCTCTGGTCTTTCTGGGTTCCACACCATGCATGTCTTGTACAGAGGGCAGGAACAAGCACAGGCTGTAGCTCTTGGTGATCCTCAATCTCCCCTTTTCCACCTCCAGCCCATTCGCCTCCTGAGGGCAGTGTGAGCTGGTGAGACCCTGGCAGGCCTGGAAGGGTGTTGGCTGCTTGTGCTGTGCTGGTGACTCATCATAGGTGACACTGGAATCTATTATAATAAGGGGGTTTTGTTTGTTCTCAGTACTTGGCCCATATTTTGTATTTAAAAAGACAGACRACAAAGTCAATACAAATACCCCTGTTATTCCAGAAGTGTCTTAGCAAAAGGAACTTTTGTTGTGATAAGCATTGTTACTCGGATTGATGTGTCCGAGTTACTAAGGACGGGGAGGAGCAGAAATATCTCYCCTGACTTTCAAAAACTGTCTGTAGTCTAATTCTTATATAACTTTTCTAGATTAAAAAATACCATCTAAGTAATGATGAAGGCACTGTTTTCTCTTTCACTCTCTCCTGCTATTGCCTTTTGTTTTTGAGTAGGAGGAGCAAACTCTAGGGCTGTGTGCCATGCATAAAGATAACAGCTGCTGCAGAATTTTATGCATGACATCTGTATTTTCTTGCCTTTACGCTCTGCTTTTTCTTTGACCAGGCTCTTTTGATTCCTTTGTTTCTTCATTCTCAAACCTTGATCTTTTTCTGAGATTGTCATGCTTTCTTCTCTCTTTTCCCAGCCTACTTAATGGCCTTGAGTTAAGAATGGAATAAAAAACTTACTGAATGAGACAGGGCAGACATGGTTGTGCTACACAGGAATTCTGTCACTTTTTTCCTCCCATCATTTGCATTCCTTCCATTCTTCTTTCTCTCTGTCACTTCTCACAACTTCTGTTGTAAGGTTTTCATATCTGTTTGTGTGACCCTGAAAAAATGCCTTGGTATGTTATGCTAGATTGATTTAGTAAATAAAGATTACCCAATTCATTCTGCAGTWATTATTTTTTTCTAAGTAATTTTAATTAATTTTGACTGTTTTGGGGACAATATTTATCCTTGTTGTCAATGTTTGGACTGTTTTTGCTTTCAGAGTTTTTGGTTTTGATCTTTGATCTTGGTCTCTTATTTTCAGTTTCCCCTGTGGTTTAGATAGCATGTTGCTTTTTTGTCACACAGACTCTGAGATAGGTTTCACTTGAATCGGTGGCTTCAGGCTATGATTTGCTCTGACAGAAGGTGCTCTTGGGGGAAATTGGTTGTGTGGAGCAGTGATGTTTTTACCAAAGAGAGAGGAACACTGATGGGTGAGTTGTTTGCAGGTTTTAGCTTTGTAAATGCAAGCCTGTCAACTGTGGTACAAGGCTGCATGGGCACTGCCATTGTGGTGGGCCCCAGAGAAACCCCTCTRCTTGACTCTTGGAAGGTCTCTGCTTTCAAATAAACTAATAACAAATTACTTCTCTAGGAGGATGCACGTTCGATGATGGTCCGGGGCCCTGTGACTACCACCAAGACCTGTACGATGATTTCGACTGGGTCCATGTCAGTGCTCAAGAGCCTCACTATTTGCCACCTGAAATGCCTCAAGGTGAGAAACCTCACAGATACTTAAGGAAAAATCTCTTTATAAACTCGAAGCCTCATTGAATATGACCTCAAGGCCATGGTCTGAGATCCCCACTTTAACCCTAGTGAAAGAGATCATTTAAAGGAACAAAAGTAATAAATATAGCAATCTTGGTAATTGAGAAACGTTCTTAGACCAAATACCCCTTTAAAGCTGGGGTGAGGCACAGGGAAGGGAGAAAGTAAGCCATAATTTCCTCTTTATTCCATGTGGAATTCCCATTGRCTTGAAGTAAAATTCTGTCTTTTATATGACAGCCAATGTATTGATTCAATTATTCAGGTAGGCACTAGAAGAAATGGTGAAAAAAGGGATGCATGCAAAACCCCCATACTCTGATTCCTTCTTTCCCTTCCCCTCCCCCCCCCCCAAACCTCCTATCATCTGAAGGTAATCAGAAAAGCTTGATTTATGGAAATATTGCTGTTGTTAATTACTATTTAGGACAGGTAATGAATAACTGAAGAGACACAGCCTACATGACCTTGCCTGCTCACCTTTGATGAACAGCTTAATCGGCGCTTCCCAGACAGCATGATATGCTGAGAGAATGAAAGCATTTGAAATTCAGCTACATTTTCCAATTAATAATACATTAAGTAATTAATCATGCAGAGGAGGAAAAAAGGTCATGGCTATTTTATTTGTATCTAAGAGKTTTTGTGAAGTGAGGGATGTGTGGAGAAGGAGTGAGAAATGTTGCCACACAGAAGTAACCTCACCTCTGCACCATTCCTTCCTCTGCATTTTGCGTACTGTTGTGAATTATTAGTGGTGGTTGATCTATATAATTTTACTTCTTAACTGCTACYTAGTGGGTTCCCTCTGCTTTGGAGTCACTGATACAAGCAGGTATTACCATGCCCAAGAACTTGCAAAATAGATTATTAAGCTATACCTACACTTTATTTAATGGACTTCCTGGTGCTTCAGTTYTGCATTAGGAAGAATAAATTTAAAAGCCTCAACATTTGTGATGGTCTTATATTAAAAAAAGTTCAAAACAATATCTCCCCTAGAAAGGCCAACATTAGTTACTATTCAGTTTGCATTTTTCAGAATGTACTTGTTTGTAATAAAAGTTGGAGCTACCTTAATTGTGACTGAAATACCATTCTGGGAAAAATTTGGTAATTTTAGACCTTTGGCACACCTTGTACAGGAAGAAGAGCAATTTGAGGAATTGTATTTTGAATGAATCTAAATGATAAGATAGCTTTTTGCTTATTCCAAATAACATACCTGTCATCCTTAGATAGTTCTCAGAGTTAAATGACACAGTGCTCTCTGGCATGTGATTTCTTTACAGTTCTGCTATAGACTCATTTTTCTCTGAGCATAGCACATGCATTCTTTCAGAGCAAGTTTTTTGTGCATCTGTATGCAAAATTGTGGCTGCTCAATAAAAGCTATCAGAATAAAGAAGTTTTTCAGAGATAGGCCAAAAGAGATACAGAAGAAGCTTGGTTATTTTTTCTTCCCTTAGTTAGAATGCTAGACTTCTTGTATCAAACTTGATGTTTGGTGACTGACATGTGGACTAAAACTAAGCCTCAAATCTGTTCTGATCTAATGGGCTTTCCCTTAAGAAGTTCAAGGTCTTCGGATTCTGAAGATGCATGCCATACATAAATATTCAAATTCATTTGTGTTTGAAATACCATGATTTTAAATTAAGTCTGAAAAGATAACATGGATTTAGAATGAGCACCAAATTCTTCTGGTGCATCTGCAGGAAATGGAACAGCAAGAGGGTCAGGCAAAAGCAGAAGGGAATTAACTGTGCACAGTCATCTGCTTTGCAGTGCTTTAACATTGGTGACCCTGATTACTGCTCATGAAGAAGTTACCCACGTTGAATTAGATGTGGTAATTAAAGTATAGGTCAAATACTACTGCAGTTTTCACTGTGAAAAATGCTGTGTTGTAAAACCTGTAGAAGAAGCTRGGAATCTCTTAGGGGCCACTTTTTCCTGTTCTGTCAGTGGCAGCAGAGAAGGGAAGGAGTACCCAGAAAAACTAAGCWGTAAGAAACTGAAGTCCTGGAGCAGGGGCTGTTTTCTTTCCATCTCTTCTTCTCAGGCTCTGTAGTCCTTCAGCTAGGCACAAACCTCTGATCAACACCTCCTCTACATGGACATGTTTTTGTAGTGTTTGRGGCCCTTGTCTTTTACATCTCTTTGGAATACAATAAAGTGGGGCTCCAGGCATAGGTTTGTCTCAGGAGGAGCATTGGTTTACCACTGTGATAACAAGATAATACCCTTACAGTGAGTATGCAGCTTTCAGGGCTCTAACTTCACCACATTCATGGAGAATCATTGCAGTTATAGAGGATTATACTCAATTTTCAAATGACAATTTTCAGTCTTCAATACCTTCAGAAAGACTTATTAAAAAAACTCCAAACAACAAAACTCCCCAAAATAAAGCACRGAAGAGAGAATAGGATGTGGAAAACTAGTAAAAGGGGGAAAACTGACAATTGCTAATGTTATGGCAGGTGCTAAATTGACAAGTGCCAATGTTTTACTTTTGATTCAAGGGAGGTGGTAGTTGAAATCAGTGTTGTGCTTTGGAGAGTGATGATGAATCATGGGAAATTTCAGACCTAAAGGCACATGCTTCAGAGAGCTATGAAAATATGAAAACCTCTCCTAATGGAAAACATTATACCACTGTAACAATAGTAAATGCTATTGGTAAAGCAGATGTAATTACCTCTGAGTAACTAAYGCAACTTCAGATTTTTTTTAGACAGACCTACATTGTATTTCTCAAGCTTTGAGCAGAGGCAAAAGGCAGTTATCTTCTGTTATGGGAAAAATAAATGCAATACATAATGATTAATTTAAAAACAAAGTGAACACCTAAAGCAGGGGCTTGASTACAGATTTAAACACCGACTTGTAAAATGTCTGAACTGCAGTGTACATGATAAAATCTTTGGATTACTTATTAAGACCTGGGAAAACACATGATTTCCAATATTAGGTTTCTGAGAGGACATAAAAGTGGCTGTACTAGATCAAGCTAAAGATCTGCTGATTTTGAGTGTAGCCATTAGCAGTTGCCTAGGAAAGAAGTTGTGACAAAAAAGTGCTGATTTGTGCCCTGGCTGCTCTCCTACTTTCCAGCCRCTTGGCATTTAGGAATGCTCTCAACTAGAGTTGAAAACAGTCTTTAACAGTCTTTATTTATAATATTTTCAAGGAGTCTATGGTTTTGCCCTGTCAGTCTTGTCTTACTGTGTGTGGGCTCCTTGAAGGCTTCTAGTATCTGCTTTGGGCAAAAACAGAGTGTCAGGTTTTGTTATGGAACACGGGGAAATGCAGCTCTTCTTTTTTTTTTTTTTTGGACTTGCACATGACTTCCCTTTTATACATGTTGTTCTTATGTACAGGACATGTGCAAAGCTGAGTACTAATGGTCTCCTTCCACCCATTCAGTTTTTTTWAAAATACCTCTTTAATAAAACAGACTTTTCTCCAGACCATCATTCTAGGTCAAATAGTCCAAGACTACAGGGATGTTCCATAAGTGGAAATGGTTCTGCAACTGTACATTTGCACTTTTGTGGGAGGCAGGGCTGGTAAACAAGTGTTGTATTTTTGTAGACCTGGTGACAAAAAATGAAGTCCAGATATTTACCTTGTGGTCTTGGTCCATCTAAAGAAAGACGTTTTCTAGATGTTCACACAAACCCTTTAGAGCATGTATAATGTTTTCACATGTTATTTTCATACATTATGCTATACAAGATAGAAATTGGAGAATGCTCTTAAGCAGAAATCCAATTTTGTCTATGGGTATTTTCCATTTATTTTAGGGGATTATTCATTGTGTGTGGATAACTTAGTTTTGTGGTAGACAGAGTAAATAATAGTGCTTTCTTATACCACTGAAGATGTGCAAAAGGGGATTTTATATGTATTAATAATACATTTACTGATGGTTTTACCCCTAGATAAAGAAGACAGTTTATTTACCCTGTTTGCTTTTCCTGTTACAAACAGCAGTAATCTGAGGCTGTGCAAGGTCAGGGCATGAGAGCCTGTAATGGGCTGTGTGATGGGAGCCACTTAATGAAGGACTTTCTAAATGTAAGGGCTGTTACCCTCCTGGTTACAGATGCATTGTGGAGAATATCTCAGTTATTATGGAAAATACTGATGTGCTGAGATGGACATCTTATTTCTGGTCTCTCAGATGGATAATGTGCCTGGATTGGATGTGTGCTAATTTTTTAAAACTGATTTTATAGAAATCTAAGTAAACCAAATTAACAGCAGTGAGGGAAGTCTTAGTTGCACTTGTCATCTAGCATGACTAAAAAAACCCCAAATATAATCTTTAAATGTGTTCCTTAGTATAATAGAGTTTTGCAAATGCCAACTTTGCTACAATGAAGAGTATTTTAAAAATAATTTTTTCACTTTACAGAAATTGTAGATAACCTTTTATGCCTCCCCATTGAAGAATAAAGCTAAATTCACTACCCTGAAAAAAAAAAGAGAAAAAACAAAACAATTCTGAAAAGTAAAGCACCAACACATTCTGGTTTAGGCTGGTATTTTGGTGGAAGCCTACACAGCTATTTCAGAAGAGTATATGGTGAAAAGTATTTGAGATGGAATGAAAGGCTTTGACAAAAAAACTTAGGCTGTACTTTCATGATAATTTCATTTTTATGGTTTTTAGGTAGAATATCTGGCTACTAATTACCACATCCTGTTATACCCAGAGGCATTCTCATATTTCTGCCTTCTCCCAGTTGTTTTGATATACATATGGTTGTGTACTTGTGTGGATCGTAAATAACAAAAAGAAAAGTGTGCAGCATGGGCCAGCTAGTTCATTGTGCATCTGTAAAAAGATTTGCTATGCTCATGCAGCTGATGAGGACCACACTAGCTGGTGGCTTGGTGGGCTTCTGTAAACCTCTAAGGCGCCTGAAAGAAATATGAAAATTACATCCTTAGATTTGCGTGAAACTTAAATGTTCCTGTACAAATAAAGTTGAGTATTTGTTGTGATCTGAAAGGTCAGTTGTGCTTTATTTAAGTTCTGCCTTGTACAGAAAGGAAATAACTTTTGTGTCACCTGCATGATGCAAAATGAATTTCAGCACAGGACCAATGTAGGCATTTATGAAATGTATAACTGAGAGAGGGGAGACAAAAGGTCATGAAATTTGTGTTTTAATATAGATTTCATATGGATTTAACTCAGGAAGGAAAGCTGTATTGTAAATGTCATAAAGATGAGACTTCTGGCCTTTCACTTCACTTAAACCTGAATTTTTCTCCTGTAAAAATGAATCCACCAACCCATGAATAAATTCAAATTATCTGGATGTGTAAGGGTATAGCCAGACAAAAGCCAACGGTGAAGCAGTGTCTAGTGAAAAAAAGTGTATTTCTTGAGACGTGGATAAGATTGAGAGCTCAGCAGCAGGAGAACCCTCACCATGTCCTGGGTTACTGAGCTCTGCTGTTCCACACATAATGTGGCAGCTTGCTGTTTTGTGCTACAGAAGGGTGAGGTTCAAGCAGAGTCTTTTACTGGATCCCTTTATTTTAATAGACAGGCGAACAAAGTTTACTAGTCCATTGAGCAGCTGAGAACTAAATTTTCAATGTTTTCCTGCTCTATGAATGCATTGCTGGTGTAAAGATCAGAGAAACCACTAACAAGGGAATTTGTTGATGAGTTCATAGAGTAGCGAATGCAATCCAGGAATGCAGTGGTTTTAAAATTTGATAATTGAAAGATTATCTGGGTTATTACATTACAAAATAAATGCAAAATCTTGAGTCTGTATTTGGGGCTGCTAAGAAATTCTGATTGTCTTTCTCCCTTTTCTTCATGTGATAGGATATATATGTTTTATTTAAGGTGTCTTCATTCTTTTTCCTTGGATGCTTAAGTCTTCATATTCTCCTTCACCCCAAAAGTTGACTGATATTTATTTCCTGTTTAACTTGTCAATGCACTGTGGAGCTGAATTTATTTGAAGTACTTCCTTGATCAGAAAAGCATATTTTCCTGCCTTCCTTGTTCAGTCAGCTTTGTGCTTGTTTTTTTGTCTCTTAGTAGCATCTGTAACAGAAAGAAACCCACCTTGTTAGTCCAGTGCAATTAATGTCTGCCTAAAGAACACGTGTAAACATCCTGATCCTATTTGGCTCATTCAATACATGCACTATCCTTCTATTGACCAGTTCCAAGGATTCCCTGTTGTTTTCAAATACACTTGGCATAAAGTGAACAGTGGAGTGGGACAGAGAAGGATTTATAGGCATTGCACAGTTTATCAGTGCTTTTGTACATTTAAATAAGACATTTTTTCATCAAAAGATTTAAGCACGAGCTTAGTATAAGTAGAGTTTTTGTAGTAATAGTAATAGCTTTGGCATAGGAGTAGTACGTGTTGGGTTTTCATTCATTGACACAGATTTCTTGCTGAATTTACACAAAATTACTTCACCTTCAAGGCCAACTACTATACCTGCATATCTACACTGATTTGGTTGGCTTTGCTTTTTCATTTCCTCTTCTAAGTTTTGTTCAGCCTTACCCCTTCCATCCAGTATATAAAATGCTCCTTCTTTTTCCTTGTTATTTTTTTCCTAGTTCAATATTTGAAGTATATTAGGATGCTGCTCTGAATCTGGACTACTAAATTAAAACAAGGGGAGAAATCTGTTTGTTACAGATAGAGTTTCAAAGTAGTAGGTCAATCTTGGACAAATCCACCTTTGCCATCCTGTTACCATCAGAGCATTCATAACAGTCTTCCTGCTTGTTACACAGCCTTCTGTTGAGTGCTGCAGCTTTCTAGCTTCTGTATCTCAAGGAGTTCAAATGGGATTGGGCAGCACTGTGAGCAGGAAGAAATGTCCAGTTCTGGTCAACTCTTCCCACTCTTGGTCAGAAGCCTGAGCTGTGAGTGGAAGTGTTTCATTGCTTGTATAAAGTCAGCTGCTGCTTTGATATTTGTGAATGTCAGTAAGAGGCTTTATCTGGAACTGCTATTTTGGTAGCATTGTGAAGGGTGAACAAAAAGCAAAATGGTGCTGTGCTAGCCTTTCAGAATAGAAGGGAAAATAGGGTTGCATAGCACCTTGGTAGCCTGGAAGGTGCTACAGGTTATTTGAAGCATTTAGAGGCATTCAGAGTTTGCAAGGCTGGAAGTCCAAAGCACAGCAAGGAGAAGTGCTTATTTGGTTTCTCACAGTTTACCTGCGTTGGGAGGAGCAAGCCAGCCCTGCTTTTGAGTACTGTGTCTGCCTGTTGTACCATTGTCCTACCATCATTTTCACTCTCAACCTGCTCGTGTGTGCGTATATATGTATTTTTTTTTTCTCCTGGAAGATAGCAGCTGCCTCGCCTTCAAATTTTCTGGGCTATTTTGGAGTGTAGTGGAGGGACAGACCCAAGTTAAAGTACTGCTGCTTCCCACGTGGCGTCATTTAGTTCAGAGCATAGGCAGAGTTTGTGCACTTCTGCTTACAGAGGAAGGCATAGGGTCAGCACATCTGGTAACCTTGAAGCCTCTGTTTGGCACCCTCTTGCTGGACCCACTCACAGACAAGATAAAAAGCAGTGTGTGTGAAGTTGTTTTCATTTTCATGGCTGCTTGAGTTTGCTGTAAGCATAGGTGGCATCCTTCCCTGTCCTTTTCTATGTCTGCTCCTATTCTTTAGCTTTAACATTTCTGTAGGTTGCYCTGACTGGAAACTTCATTGCTCTGCGTTCTGCTCCCACTCACCTGTGTGCAATTTTTTAGCAATAATATAACCACATCTTGACTTACAGGAGATGGAGAAGAAGCCAGATTAGAAGTAGGGGAAAAAAGTAAAATAATTTTACTATTTGGAAGAGGATAAGTGAAAACAGCACCTAGGAACTATTTGTGGAGGAGACTGAAGGACTTGATGTATGAAAAAGACTGGTGTTCAGACAAGACGGAAAAAAGCCCTGTGAAAGAATGAGTTATGTACGGTGGTTGCTAATGCAGATTATTACTTCAGAAGCAGTAAACTTCAGAAAGAAATTCCATGCTGTTGCTAGGGTGCTGTGGTAACCCTTTGTGCATGGGTAYCTCCCTTTCCCTGGGCTAACTTCTGACTTTGGTCACAGTAGATATGAAGCCTTTTCATGGAAGGGAAGGTGTGAGATATTGTGAATTCACTGCAGAGTAAGAGCATTCCCAATTTAGTACAGGATCTGTTATGCAACTGTAAACTAATATCTGAATTACCTACAAATCTATAACCTGAGCAATGGCAACCCCAACAACAGAAGCAGCAATGCCTATAAAAACAAACAAAAACCTGGTAGTAAGACGAGATAAAATTCAGTAAGCCAAATAGCAAAAAAAAAACCAACAAAACCCCAACAAAGGGAAGTTATGCTTTACTTAACGTTTTCCATGTACAGTGTCTGAAATTTTCCAGTCTGCTTAAATATTGATTTCTGAGCTCCAACCCTTTTACTGCTCAGCATGTAATTTATGTTCCCTTGTCGTTTTGCTGCAGGTCCATGCTGATGCAGCAGTCATTGATGTTTGTTAATAGTGACTACAACTGCAGTATTAATAAAATTATTATTTTACAGAGCAGATTTTGAGTCAACAGAGAAGGTTCAAACTTTTCTTAGATTGTAGCGAGCAAATAAAACAATTACTATTAGAAAACTACAAAATATTTAATCTGTGCATTTCTATCATTATTTACTCTAGACACTTATTCAGCTTGGTTTTTTGAGCTAGTTAGTAAGGTTTGTTTAATCTCTTCCTTTTTTTTTCCCCTTTCCTTTTTTATTTCCTTCTCTGTCACTCTCCCCCACACCAGAGCCTCTCTGCGGGGATTATTTCTTTCCCTTTCTCACCTTGCTACATAGAAACGTCTTGAAAAGGAAAATCTGTTTTATGAGGGTTGCACAAAACTCATTTCTGAGCATGTAGGCTGTGAAGAAGCAATTGCTGAGGTGGTGCTTATTAGGGAAGGAGCAGGTTGTGTCAGGTACAGAAACAGATTCAGCTGTGTTGCTTTGCTTTGCCTTGTATGTGATGTTTGTGTTTGTTTCTGAATCTTGTTTAWTCAATAGCATGTGTAATGTTGCTTCCACACTCAGAGCGACATTCAAAGACATCTTTTTTATTTTTTGTCTCGTCTCCTCCTCGGCTTGAAAGAGTAATC
Source organism: Cardinalis cardinalis (assembly GCA_014549065.1). Taxonomy (NCBI): domain Eukaryota; kingdom Metazoa; phylum Chordata; class Aves; order Passeriformes; family Cardinalidae; genus Cardinalis; species Cardinalis cardinalis. Next base: position 5,021,951 of record JACDOX010000037.1, on the reverse strand, counting down.
TTATTTATGTTTTAGAGAAAATTGTAGAATATTACTAAGAAATTAAATCCATTAAGGATATGATCCACTAGAAAAATATTACTTTTAAAATGCAATACCTTATTTCATTCCAAAACATGTTGCTTCTGTTCAAAGAAGGGTGGACTTTTATCAGATTTAAGCTGTAGTCAAAATCAGCAAGCAGGAAAATTTGAATTAGATCATACATTTTGAATTTGTTTGGCATTTTACATACTGTCTATCTTGCAGAGGAAAAAAGCATATTTTCCCCATCCCCTCTAGCTCCCCCTCATCACCTCAGCAGACTTGGAAAAACACCTGTCTTGTATCAGAGCCCTGTTTCTATCCAGACCCTTCTAGGCTGGAGAGCTATAATTAAGTAATTCTCTGACCTAATAAAAGCTCAAGGGCGGGATTTTTTTTTTTTTGTGGTGATTTTGCTTCTTATTTCTTGAAAAAAATGAAGGATTTGTTTCTTATTTGTTTTAGAGGAAACAGCTTTTAAAGCTCCCAGTCAATTCTGCAGTATAATCACGGCTTCAGGGAAAAAAAAACTAAACAAGAAAAAGTGGAACTTAGAGGTACACTTAGAATGTATAGTGCTGGACTGTCCCGAGGTACTCCCCTTAACCTTGTGTTCCTGAGGTGGGAGAGATGACCCAGCTCTCCACCTGTTGCTGAGTTAGCAACACTCCCAAAATTCCTTGTGTTCTTCTGTCTTTTTAAAGAACAATTCTGAGGATTTGGCAGCTGTTTAGTCTGTTTGGGATCAAAATATTTTTACCTTCAAAAACCTAGCCTTGTATAAACACGAACCAGATCCACAGTACTCATTTAAAGAAAGTCAACAAGCAGTATGAGCTAAGCATCTTTCTCATGCATTTGTGTTCTCTTAACTTATTCCCATGAATGAGGGATCAGTAAGCACATGGCATACAAACAGAGCAAGCTGTTGTAAATAATTTTTCCTCTTTGGTATAGCTGACATCTGCTAACAAAACTTTTACCTTCTATCAGCTTCTCCATTGTGTGTGCCAGGCTTATGGCTGGCTTTAAAATCTCCCAACTTGTGGACTTTCTTGAAAGAAATAAAGAACATATGCAGCTGAATGACATTGGCAGTGACATTAGCAAGTATCCCTTGTACTAGCAGTAGAGATGGCTTCCTGTGCCTGCTGGTTACAGTGCACGGGAGCAGGCTGCCTTGGCTCCAGGCTTTGTAGGTGGTCTCTTATCACTTTCCTCCAGACTGGCAGTAAGAGCTCTGCTTTCCAATTAGACTGCAGTTGAAGGTAGATATTAAGCCAGTATAAGTTTCCAATTAGGCTGCAGCTTCACAGGTCACAGTGAGCCATCCTAATACCTTACTGTTGAGTAAAGGGATTATTCTGCTCATCTTTACTCCCTCTCCTCCCTTGCCTTCATGTTTCAGCTAGCTTCCTCAGCTAGCTTTACTTGTCAGAGCTCACGGAGAGCTGATACAACTCATTATCCCTGAGAAAATGTTGTTGTTTTTCTGGATTCATCTGGCTTAGTGAATTGACTTGACTCAAGTCTGACAAGCATCACAGCCAGCAGCACAAGGGAATGAAGGAGCTGAAAGGATGAGTGGCATAAAAACAAGAGGAGAGGCAGACACAGGGAGTTGTTAGGTCATGTCACCTGCAAGCTGTAAACAGCAGTTTGTGTTTTGAATGTTGTGATGAATATAACCTTAATTTCCACCTTGTCAGCCCCAAGTTTTTCCTTGCATGGTCCTGCTGATGCCTTTGTATTGGATCTTGTCTGGGACCAAGGGTTTGCTCATTTTATGAGTAAGAAAATGGGTATTCACACTTGTGTGTAAATGCTCTTTCCAAATGTGGAGAACCATGTAAGCCGCTTCTTTGGAGGATTCAGACAAGTACACACTTTTCAGTATGTTGATTGCACATTGCTGGAAAACATTCTCCGCTGGAATTCATGGAGTGTATAAGGAGATGGAGGAGGTTACCACCAAGTGAGAAATGTTGGTCATCTGGGAGCAGATGACTGCATGAAGACAACTGTCGTTTCAAGCAAATACAGCACATTCAACAAGAAGGTATTTGTGCAATGGCTTAAAGAAAACATGGGTGAAAGTGTACAATGAACTTCTTAGATAAAAAAATGTGATGATTCCTCCTAGACTAAATAAATTTCGCAACCCAACCAGCTGACCTAGTGTTAAAAAGTTTCCTTAAAATTACTATGTAAATTTACTTACATTGTATGAAATTCATGTTACTCATAAGGTGCACAGTTTATTTTACATATATAATTTATATTTATATAAAATTATGGTCATATAATATTCATCTAGAATTTATATTAAGATTTTGATTAAGGAGTGTGAAAGAAGCAAAGCTGCAAAACAGCGTACGTAGCTTATGGGTAAGGATCAGAGAATAAATCAGCACAGGTAATTTTGCTGTGAGTGTCTGCTACACTCTATCAAGAGCAGGAAACAGATGAAGCTCTCTTTATGCAGTTGGTGAAAGCCTCGCAGTCAGACTCCAAGAGATGCTACCTTCATGAACAAGGAAGAGCTGTTTGAGTATGGTTAGGGGCAGCGTCAGCTGGAATGATCATGAGCCTTGAGTCTGAGATCCTGAGAAGAGTCCCCAGGGCTAACAGCAGAATTACAGACTTGAATTTTGAAGAGCAGATTTTGACCTCTTCAGGGACTTGCTTTGCAGGATCCCATTGAGAGGTACCCTGAAGGGCAAAGGGGTTCAAGAGAGCTGGTTGATCAAGGACAGCTTCTTGAATCACAGGGCGCTGTTGCCTTGCAGAGAGTTAAAGTGAAGGCACTGCTGCCTTGCAGATAGTTAAACAGGCATGGCAGAATGGCATTATGGATGAACAGAGCCTGTGCACCAAGAGTTCACAGAGACAGAAGCAGGGAGAGGCCATTTTGAAGGATATGGAGATATTGCCTGCTCATAATAGGGATGGAGTCAGGAAAGCCAAAGCTCATCTAGAATTCAAGCTAGAAAAGGACCTGAAGTACAACAGGCCAGCTTTCCTCTGTAGGTACACTGGCAACAAGAAGGAGGCTAAGGAGAGTGTAGACCTATTGTTTGGTGAGATTACGGACCTAGGCACAAAGGAAAGAGGATGTACTTGATGCCTTCTTTGCTTCAGTTTTCAGAGATGAGGATTTATCACCAGACCTTTCAGGGTCTTTGAGAGTGAGACTGTACCTGAGGAGATGTGGACAGAGGGATCGCTTAACCACTTGGGCATTCACTAGTCTGTGGGACCAGCTGGAATACAGCCAAGTGTAGGCACATATTGTGAGGCAGCTTTTTCTTACCTTCAAAGGTTTATGCCACTTGTGGGAAGCTTTGCAGGACTGGGAAAAGACAGTGTCACATCAGTTCTTAAAATGGATTAGAAAAAGGATACAGGTAACTACAGATAATTTTAGAAAGAATTTCCAAACACATGAAAGGCAAGAAAGGGGTTGGTGAGAGCAGCCAACATGGGTATGAAAAGGACAAATCATACCTGATGAATCCTACTGCTTTCTGTAATATGAACCAAGTAACAATATGTCCCATATCTTGGCTTTAGTAGGCCCATAACACAGTCTTTCATAATTTACTTTTCTCTGAACTGGGGATATATGAACCCTGCAAATAGATGTGTGCAAAGTTGGCTGAACTCCCAGATTCAAGGCTGTGATCAGGGGTGCAAAGTCCTGCTGGTGGTCAGTTTGATTTCTTAAGTGCACTGGAGAGCAGACCTGTGCTTGAAGGGTCATGGACTGTGGAGGGATAGAATGTAAGAGAATAGAGATTGCCTTCTGCACTATCTCACCCCTGAGGAGTTTCAGCTGTGCTAATTACCAAATATTAGGAACAGGCCTACCCTTAACTGACCACAGCTGTGTCCAATAAGGATAAGTGCTATGAAAGAGGGGGTTAGCTGGCTGAGGAGAGGGCTGGAGTTTGTTGGCAGTGCTGTGAGGAGATGCCCATGAGAAGATATGGAAGATTTACAATAAGATGACAACAATGGACAGGTTGAAGAAATAGACTGACAGGAACTTCAGGAAGATTAACTATGGGAGGTGGAAGACCTTGGCCCTGTGGAGGACCAGCAACCTCATGCAGTAGTACAGGCTGGGGCCAGTTAGCTGAACAAYGGCTTTGCAGAACCTGGGAGTCCTGGTGGAGCTTAGACCAGCAGGGCATCTTCACAACAAGAATGGCCAGCTGAGGCTGCTGAGCCTCCTGAGGCTGCTGGAGGTAGTCCTTCCCTCCTGCTCAGCACTGGTGAGACGTGTCTGAAGTGACGTGCCTGGTTCTGGGCTGCCCCTGATGAGAATGACTTGGGCATGCTGCAATGAGTCCACCAAAAGGCTACCAAGCTGATCAGAGACTGGATCACAGGACATTCAAGGAGAGACTGAGTGGGCTATATATGTTCATTCTGGAGGAGAGACGGCTTGGAGGACACCTTATTTGTGGTCAAGAAATGCCTCTTTGGAAGATACAGGAAAGGTAGAGCCATGTGCTTTTCTCATGGTGGTGGGATGAGGGGCAGTGGACACAAGTCAGAATATGGAAAATTTTGGTTTATTCTTTTTGAGTGGCAAAATCAGAGCAGATGCCCAGAGGAGTGATAGGCCTGGTATGTAGTCTGATCTCAGCAGTGTGTTGGACTAGAATGGCCTCCAGAGGTGCCTTCTGACCTGAACCGCTCTATGACTTCATGAAAACAGCTAGATGAGCATGTTGATTAAGAATTAATATAAATCAAGGACTAGGAAATTATGATGATAAAAACTAAATAGAAAGAATAGATTAGTGAGTTGAACAAGATGGAAAATGTTGTGGGTTTTTGCCTGCCATAAATTGGTATTAGGCAGCAGTAGTAGGAGCTGAAAGTTCTGCTCAGGAATAGAAGCTGTGCAGTAATCTTTGTCCTAGCAAGAATGTATTTACTTTGGGCAACAATTGGGATACAAAATTGCAACTGCTGAAAAAGAAATATATGCTAAATTGGTAGGACAGGCAATATCCATGCAGATCCTTTTGAATGAAACCCTTGATCTGAGATTTTTTTCAGGTAGTTTAAGATGACCTAGTTAGTTTTTTGGGGTTTTTTTTGTTTTTTTTAAAGACTGTAGCTTATTTCAAGTTTTTGTGTTTTTCTTGTTTCAGTGTGGTGGTGAGCTTGTTGATGTAATGTTGTCACTATATAAGCTAGGATTTTTCCGAAGACCAGAAACTATCAAAAATTTATGGTTCTCTTTAAAATAATCTGCTTTGGAAACAGTTGATTTGATATTGACAGTAGAGTAATATCAAGGGATGAATGAGGCTTAAAGGTGGTAGCATAACTAGATTTTATTGTTRTTTTATGAAGGTAGTGTTTTATTCATAGAGTACTTTTTGTTTTGGTATCTGTACTTGGCCATTTATGACTAACTCTGTGGGACTGCAGCTTGAAAAACAATGACTCAAAAGGTCTCAAGAGTGACAGGAGATTTTACAATGGTGTACGGACATAAATACAGTTGGAGTTTAAATTGTTGGTGGGCAGATGTAATTGCATCTGTAGAGAGCATTTGCCCTTGTGATGCTGTCTATTTCAAAACCAGATGCTGAGAAATGCGAAAGAACAGAGAATGGAGCAGTCAACAATGTGAAGCATTTGCAAAGTGCCTTTTGTTGAGACTGAAGAAGGGAGTCTGTTGAGTCAGCCTGGAAGAAATTTCAGCTCTTGTGAAAAGGGCCACAGTGGCTGCATGATAAAAAGGTTTAATTGGTAATGACTATTGTACCCAGCTACCAAAGACACTGTGTCTAGCGACTGAAAGCAGAAGTCATATAAAATCTTCTCTGCCCTATTTTAAGCATTTATTTTCTTGCTGGGGGAAGTTAACATTAAAACAATTTGGGTTACTTTAGATATTTTTGTTGCTTGTTTTGTCACTTTTTAGTTTTCAGTGACTGTAATTGGCCTACTTCAGATCTTGGTTTTGTAGTTTGTTTATGTATTTATTAGTTTCCACAAGTGAAACTTAAAAAAGAACTATATATTCAGTCTGAAGTGGAGAAGTGATTGCATGGATGCGTGTTATGAAGGTGCAAAATGAGTAATGAGCTGGAATGCAAACCCCTGAAGGCAGCTTGGCCTGTCTCTTGGGAAGAATGTAGTTTATTCAGCCAGGAAGTTGCTCAGTGGAAAGATTTATTTACTTACTAATTTTTATATTTTCAGAGCATTGGTAGCATTTTAAAGTTTGTATCATGGATTGCCAAAACTTTCAGATTTGTAGATTGTGATGTGGTCAAGAGTTCAGCACCATGTTTTAACTTTTTCATGACTAAATCAGAAATAGTGGTGTCATGGGGGGATAACACATCCAAATACTGCATTGAAGGTACTCTGTTTAGCTTGGGCACCAAGCTCCCTTACCAAGAGTAGGGATCAGTGTTCTTTCAGATCTGTGCTGCTTCCTATCAACTTCTGAGAAGGCAACTGGGGAAAAAAATATCTTTGCTGCTCTTTTTTGAGTCATGTGCTGTTTCTGGATTGCTTGCAGACTTTAGCTGACTTTGCTGCTAGCAGAAACTTTCAAATATATCTGACTTAAATAGATGAACATTTATCCTCCATGTGCTTTGATCGCTTCTCTTAAAACATTTCCTGTTAACAAAGATATTTGCATGTAAATGTTTATCTCTTGCATTCCATCTGCTCCATCTCTTTCATCCTTAACTCAAATCCTAATTATGATAGCATTTATGATTTTTCCCCAAGGAAACTGTGATATCACTTATATAGGATCTAATGTTTCTATAGCAATATTTGAAAAGGTAAATTTGAAATATTGGTTGATTTTTTTCTTAATAAAAGTCTCATTTGTACAGGGAATCAAATGTCATGGTTAAGAGTGTAAAAAGGGGAATCAGAAAGTATTTTTCACCTTTTCTCTAGTTCAGAAAAACACTTTTGACTAAGGTGTAACACAATTGATGCTTACCATAATGTGTAGGTACTGAGTTTAACAGATAAACAATGTTTATTTACTATAAATCTCAATGTTATTCAGGTGTGGAGTAGGTTATATTGTTTTTTATTTTTTCAGGTGTCCTCCATTTAGCATTTACTTACACAGTTAAATAAAGTAGAAAATACTATTTGTTGCAAAAATGATGAAGAAAATAATTAGTATCTTGGACTAAATTAACTTATGCATGCTGGAATATTTGGGTACTAAAACATATAATACATTTGGAATATCCTAGAAAATTCCTCTTTAATTATTTGTGTAAAAGCTTTCATAATTTACCTACCCATAGTCCTATAGATAAGTCCTCAGGATACTTGAGCATGTTTGCAGGAGCAATCATTCTAGAACATAATTCACTGTGCTAGTCCCGTTGCAGATGGCCGTTCATGGAAACAACCACCCCTAAGTTGTAAAACAGCTGCTTTGGGGGTGTGGAGAGTGCCACATCCCCATCACCTGTTTGTCTTCCTTCCCTTTGAGACTCAGTGTGATTTGTTAGAAGTGTACTGAAATATTTTCTGGGCAGTTGAGTGTTACAATTGAAAAAACTGACTTAATGGAAAAGAAAGAACTCTTAAGTGTCAGCTGAAAATAAGATCTGTTGTGTCCTTCCATCCCTTCCTCCAAATATAAACTGTAAACTGGAACTACAGATTCTTTGTCTCATGATTCACTTCCCTTTAAAATTCTACAATTGTACAGCTACAAAGAAAAAGAAAATCCACTGTTAATATAAAACTGAAAGTTGTAGTCAAGGAGGTTTATTGACAAAAGTATAAGATCGTAAGCTAAGGGACTGAATGTTTAAATTATTTGGCAGGTTTCATAAATATTTTATGATGTTGTCTAAATGTTCATATTTTAAAGTAAAGTTTGAGAAATAAAATAAAAGCATGATCTAATAAAAATGCAAGTATTTTTAAATGTAGACTACWATACCGGTCTGCTCTCAGATAATTAAAAAAATTATGGAAAGTTTCATRTGAAACATAAACCTAATGTTGCTGCTAATTCATCATTTACTACAGCAAAGTCTTTGTTCTGCAATATCATCAGCATATTAGTTCTTTGTAAGATCTAAACTACTATAGATCTTGGAAAAAGAAACTTTGATCAAAGATCTGGACTTGAAATACATGTATTAATTCTTCCCTTAGACTTGATGCGATAGTGAATATTTTTTTTGTGTTAAATAAGAAAGTTAATTTTGGTATTTTTAAAAGCATACAGTAATTTTTATGCTTCCTTAATGCCTTTGTACTTGATTGAAATTTATGGTAGAAAAATTACACATAATGATATTTGTCTTTGACCTTACATGTTAATTAGAACTACAGATAGTTACCATTTTATTTCATTTCCTAGTAAGATGAAAACCATTGATTTTGTACTTTATTTCATAGTCATCCCTTCCCCTTTTTGCTCTAACTTATCTCCATCCCTCTCCCGCTCTTCTTAAATGCTTTTAGCTACCTTTGCATAGATAGGCACAAGGTCATAAAATAAAAGTACATCTGAAGCTGCAGCTACATGACTTTGGTGCTTCACAATCAGTTTGTTTGCTTACATTAATACATATGCACAAGATCCTAAGGATTCTGCTATTTCTTTCATTTTTCTCCCTCCCTCAAGTACCTTCCTATATGCTAAGTGAGACTAAGTGATGCACTAAAGAAGCCTGAGGCAAAAGAACTAGCATTTTTCATACATATTTGCACTGCTTATCAAAAAAAATTAATGATTCGAGTTTTAATCTTCTCTCAATTTGATGAGATGCGAGCTGTTTTCAGAATTCTTAATTGACCTTTGAAATATAATCAAGGAGTTATTCACTAAATTAATTCTTCTGAAAAGAAGTCCTGAAGGCTAAACCCTTCTAGAGTAGGTGGGTATGTTGGAACACAGTCTAAACAAGGAGTATGTAAAATGACCTATGATTTGCAGGATGATTTGTTTGCTTTTTGTTTACTGAAGGCTGACTTAACGTATAATGTTTAGGGAATTGTTCACATTGCTTTATAATCTAGAGTATATAGAGAGTTATTGCCATAGTAAATGGCAAAATTTAGGTCAAATGTATTTGATTTGGAATTTGAGATTATATCATCATGAGGGAGAAGAGAAAGTGAATGGCTTTGACTCACATTTTGTTAGGGTAAAACTGGTGTGATGAAGACCAAGTTATTGATGCTTTGAGCTTCATAAAATGACAGCCATTCTTCTACTTCTGCAAGAAATGAAAGGCTTATATCACCAATGAGAATAATTAGATGCTTTTATGGAAAGCCGGTATTTTAAGGGTTCCTTTGCCCAAGTGTTTTCTATTTACTTAAATACACAGTTCGTACAGGATGCTTCATTTTCACTTGTGAGCTTGCTTTCATGCTGTAGGCTCTGTACCTGACAGTAACACAATGGCTCTTCTAAATCTGAGCAAAGGTACAGTCTTGCACATCAGAACAAGGAAACTGGGGAATCTTAGCAATGTATTTAAATACCTGTAGAGAGAGTGTAATGAAAACTGAGCCAGGCTTTTTAGGAGCCAGTGGGCACAAACTGAAACAAAGGAGATTGCTCCTGAACATCTGGAAACTCTGCTTTGCTGTGAGGATCTCCAAGCACTAACACGGGTTGCTCAGAGAAACTTTGGAGTCTCCATCCCTGGAGATACTCAGAAACATTGTTGTGGGCAAACACCTCTAGGTGACCCTGCTTGAGCAGGAAGCTTGAATCAGATGACCTCCAGAGGTCCCTTCCAACCTCAACCTTTTCTTTTTCTGTGAAATCTTTGAATTTTGTTTTCTTATTTTCTGTACCCGTAGGATAATTTTATAAAGATTTAATGCCTCTGAACAGCAAGACAAAGGAGCTTTCCAGCTCTGACAGTATTATCCATCTCTTTAATTGTTGTATTCTGTACATTTGAAAGCAGATTTGATTTTGTCCTCAGTTCTATTAGGAACAAACTGGAGGTTCATAGGAAAAAACATTCCTTTTCAAGTGTTGCACAGCTGTTATGATTCCTGTGTTACTTTTTTTTCTCTGATGCTGGCACTGGATCTCAGAGTAAGTTTAACTATGTCACAACATCTTCATCTTATGCCACTTTATTTTTTTTTAATRATAACAATTTTAGCCTTATTTTTCTGGTAGATATCTCATATTGTCAGTGTTAATTTATACACAGTTTCCTGGGGCAATACAGTTTTATTACTGTTATGGCTTTTCATTATATTGAAAATTCTACAAATAAATGGTATGCATGACAATATTAGAGACTTATGAAGGAGAGAGGAGGTAAGTGTAGATTTGTTCAAATTTTCTTCAAACTTTGCCTAAGTTTATTTTTTTAAAATCAAAATATAGCTGTAAAATAAATGATTTCTAAAGACTTAATCTCCTCAGAGACAGTACAAGTTTGTAGAATTGCAGAAGGTAGTTATGATTTTAATGTTTTTCAAGTTTGAGGTTTTTGACTTGCCATATGTTATTAAGTGTGTGGATAAATTGCAGTGCATTGTGCCCTTAACTGGCATGACAGAGTAGTTTCAAATCTTTAAGCACTCTATTAAGGGATAGAGGTTTTGGAGATTTTTTTTGCTATCCAAGAGAAGAGAGCATAATTAAAGGAGGTGTAAACCCACATTTATAAGTTATATGGCACATCTGGCAGATTGTGTGAAGATAATATGTTTGTTTGGCAGTGGGAATGCTTGCAATTTTATCTGCCAATCTGACACAGTAGGAGTTTAGGTAATGAGGTTGCTTAGCAAAAAGTGCATCAGGAGAAAGTCAGGGTTAAAAATAAGCATACATATGAAGAGAGAGCAAAAGATTTATAATGGATATAGAACTGTTCCAAGTTGTTATGGCAACTAACATTTTAGACCTATAATTACTTATTAACAATGCTGCCAATCCAACGTGGATTGCATTTTTTGTTACATGTTTTTCTTCAATATTTTTTTTAAATCTTGAAATATTGCCTAAAATATTCTGTCTTTGAAAGACTGTCATTGACAATGGAAAGTCTACATATTTTCATTCTTTTTTTTACAACTATGTTGAATAAAACTCCAAAACTTAGTCGAATAAACCTTTAAAAAAAAAGGGGGGAAAACTGTGTCTGATTTTGTTACTGAAGCAATTTCCCCCTCCTAAAAGCTGAACAGATATAAAGATATAAATCCTAGTATTATTTGTTAGTTTAAACTTAAATCACTGACTTTTCAAACTTTTTTAAACCAAGATAATAATGCTGTATTCTTTCCTCTATGAACATTTGTAGGAATACCATTGAAAATTTATAGAAACAATCAATTGCTAACCAGAAGGCATGACTTAAGTAATTGCCCTAACTGTCCCACAAAGGAGAATAAATTTAATTTGTTCTTGCCACCCTTTGAAGCCAAGTGGTTTTCAGAAAGCCTGTGTAATAGATGTTAGGACAAATAAGATATAATAAACTTAAAGGTGTAAACTCTTCCAAGAGATAAGAATTTTAAGTATGGGACTTTTTTTCTTGGCAGGATTGTCTTGTCTGTGAGGACTTAACTGTGTGACAGCACTGTCTTAAGAATATATATAAACATAAGCTTTTTCAAATCAAAATGTAATTAGTGAATGTGTGTTTGTCACTATAATTTTAAACTACCTTGGAGTGGTCATAATGTAACCCATAGTCTTCCTTGAGATTGGTCTCATTTTAGGCTTTGTTTTAAATTTGAAGAGAGCAGAATTCTAGCTGGTTTTTTTCACTCTTTCCTGATGTTTGTACTTCCTGCATCATCTGTGCAAAAGGGATTAGACAAATGAGAGGAGATAGTTGTAATCTAGGACTTGCCATTTTTCTAATCAAGTTGACTGGTGTGACTTCAATTATTTGAAAAAAGTGTGAAATTTTGAAGACAACTCAAGGATAGTAGACTTCTCCAAAGATGTCCTTAGGTACAGCTTTCTAAATTTCTTTCAAGCGGAGCTGTAGCAAGGCACTGGATTTCTAAGGAATGTGTTTTTCTGTCCGTCTCAAAAACTGAAATTGTCCTCCCAGCTTAATTAAGTTCTTTTGTTAGGACGGCCTTGCTCACTGGCTGACAAGTTTTTCTTGACTAAGAAACAAGTTATGCAGGTATAGTTAATTTCTCTTCCAGATCAGATAACTCCATGGTGGTGTGTCTTTATCTCTTTAATCCTTCAGTTTTTCGCATGTGTGTAAAGACTGACTTGTTTAGGTACCTTGGAAAACAAGTGGACCTTAAATTGTTCAGGTATTGCATAAAGATCTTGTAGTGTTGAGGAAGACTGGTTTGTGTTCTATGATTTCTGAATGTCATCACTAATGTCACTGAAGGGTTGGATTTGTATTCATTCCTACCACTACAAGGATGAGCAATTGCTTAACACTCCTGAGTTCAGGTGTGTAAGTATTATTTAGTCTAATGTAGTAAAACCTCTTTCTTCTTGTGCCTTTTTAGTAAGGGTATATTTAAAATAAAATGCAGACAATTCCTGTTGGTGAGTGTGGTGTTTGATGTATTGTAGATATGTGTGCATAAAATGGTAGCATCATGTTTTCTGCCTGTTTGGGAAGTAGGGAATTAAGCTGCAAAGAGCCAGCAGCCTGAGTTGTGAATTCAAGCTTTGTCAGCCATAATGAAAGAATGAGGTTCCCAGAAATGCTCAAGATCTTATTTCTCTATCAAATGTATTGGAAGTGTGACCTATGCATCAATGAGGAAAACAGGAAAGAGTACAAAGCCTGGCTTATTAAATGCAATTCTGTAAATACATCTGTCCATGACAGAATTTTAGTAGGAACTTGCTAAAAGCTTAGAATTTAATTGAAACCCCAATTTTTTTGTGAGAAGCTTTTGATGTTAGAAGCTAAGTGCTTGGAGGGGTCGGTTGAGGACAACAGATACTGAAGGATTAAAAAGGAAATTCCAGGYCATCTTATTACAGGGAAGCTGAACAGGTTTTTTTAAATGCGTGTACACAGTAGAGGAATTTTTGTATTAGAACATCTATGGCTGTGCTTACAGGAAGCCCTTGGGTACTGTCCACTGCAAGGAATCACTGGCAGAAGTGAATAATGTTCTGGGGATTCAAAAGAAATTGAAACTGTGAAATTGTGGAAGTGTTAGTCTGACCACTGCTGACACTTCTAAGTGTAAAGCCTGCTGCCATCATTTGCAAACGGCTAGAGTAGAAAGATGTAAAAATAGCCAGTCATCACAGTGGGAAAATCTTTCAGTAGGATCTCCACAATATATCCTGTGACCTTTGCTGTTCCATGTAAAAGGTTTCCATGTGAAATACAAATATTTAGGAGGATTAAACTTGCATCACATTCCAGAGACCTGAAGAAAAATGTTACTGAGTGGCTGGATGATATCAAAATATTCAAATGTGTGAAGCRCAATACACCAATTGTGCTGCAATTTAATTATTCAAAACTTTGGAATAAGTCTTTGCTTACTGCAACAAGTGCCTGGCCAATAGTCAAATAATGAGTTACTGTGAAAGCTGTTGAATGGGCAAATGGAAAGTATTTGTAGGCTACAAGAAAATTGCAGTCTTGTGCTGCATGTGGATGCAASAGAGAGAGACTGCATTTATTAGACTTGGCTAAAATGGAGGGGGAAAATCCCAATACTTAGCAGTGCTTCCTTGTCCTAGGCAATTTTAGGTAGTTCTTCTATGCAAACAGCCTGTCAGTGGTTGATGTTTGTGCAGGTGACACAATCTTCCAGTCTAACTCAGTTTTAGTAGCATTACCTCTGTAGACCTACATTGCCATGCTGGTAGAAATCTGTTCAGTTTGTTTTCACTAACTTGAAGTGCTGTTGTAAGCATGCAGGAGATGTATTATGTCATTAAAGAGAGTGTGTTCAGGTGGTGGGTTTGGGTTGGTGGAATCTTCTTTACCAATGGCGCTTTCCTACCTTCTTCACATGATTAGGAGTGGGTTGGGTATTATCTAAAAGGATATAGAAAATCTAAAAAGAATTAAAACAAGATAAAAAATTATGGCTTTGTTTTTGCCTCGACTTGAAGATGATGAATTTTGAAAAACAGCATGAGGTCTAGGGAAGCTTGAGCAAGAAATGTCTGAAAGCACACATGCTTTTTTTCCTACATTACATATAACCATAAACCAGTGTATATGAATACAGAATAATTTTTATTGGAATACCTTTGTAATAGGGTGAGACCATAAAACAAACAGTACAACATAATGAAAGATGATACATATATTTGAGTGTAATAAAGTTTTTGGACAGGTGAAAGTGCTGGATGAATTAGTGAATGACTTCTAGCATGAGAGTTTGGTTATGTACAGTGGCTTATGATGTTTCTGTCTTGCTTGTTGGAAGAATGAACATGGGAGAAAATTAGACTTTCTCTTGTGCTGTTCCTTAAACATCCCAAATGGCCTGGGTCACAAATATTATTACTTTATGAAATAAATTAAGCAATTATATCAGCAGCTCCTGCCTACTGTGTTCTCCAGCTCTATTCTGGCATGACTTGGAGAGAAAGTGGTTATTCACTGCCTTTAGGAAGAAGGGGCATTGGCATGACAGTTTAGTATTCAAATTTTGAAGGAAATGGACTTGGTTTAAAGTGGTCCACAAATAGATCCAAGGGTATGAAAGATAGCTTTAAAGTGGCTTGTGAAGTTGCCCTTCTAAGTACCTTCCTGAAAGTCTGACCCTTTTCCAAACACTAGGGATGAAAATTATTGTAAAACTCTGATTGTTTCTGTGGTGGGTAATAACTGGAGCTGAATAATAACAGTTTCATGTTGCAAGATTTAGTGGCAGCTGGAAGAGGTGTGCTGGGAGCTAGCTTGTAGTTGTGGATATTGCTTAGAATATTGGCTCTTACATGTAGGCAAGGAGAATTTACTCATATTCTGCTCTTTTGAGAAAACATGATTTATTGCAGCACTGTTGTTATTTGGTTACACTTTCTGAAAGGTGTGGGGCCTTTTTGCATTTGGTGATTCTTCATATAACACCTTCAGCATTTTGGATTAGGGATTCTTAAAGTGAAGGTAGCTCAGGAGGAGCTCCGAGTCTACATTTATTTGATGAAAAAACCAATTTTTTTTTTCAGTGGCGAGTTACATAGTTCTGTGGCGTCTTGAAGCTGGAAGAATGCACGTTGAGAAATTGAAAAAGTATGAATCACTGATTAACTTATTTATATAGTCAAGAATACTGTTTTCTGCCTAGAAGTGAATGAAAATATACTTTTATGATAATATATTTTATATTTTATGAAAATTTACTTTTATACAGGGTATAATTGAAACAAATTATAAATAATTTTTAAAGTTTATTTAAAAGCATTTTCTTTTTTGCCTTTCCTTCCTCTTTCTGCGCTGGAAAGCATGAAAGCAACATTCAGCTTTGGTTTTCATTCATTTGAGGTGTGAATTTTGGTTCAGATAAAAATATTCCATAAAGAAATAACCCAAACAAAAGTGTTGACAAGCTGTGAACAGACAACTGGACCAACCATGTTTTCACATTCCTTTCTACTACACAGAAGATTTGCTTTGATAGTCTCAGTTTATGCAGGAAAAATTCTGGATGTTGTTTTTTGCCCATATCTTCTCCTTCCTGTTGAAAATTTAGACAGCAACAGACAGCTCCTGAAATTGGAATGCCGGAGGGGGATGCTTCTTCAGTCTCACCATTGTTAGTGGTAGCAAGGGAGAGGAGTCTGGTAGCCAGTTTCTAGGAAGCTGTGCATGGCAGTTGGCTCATTTATGTATCCTAGGCATCTGCCTGTATAAGCTTCCAAAAATGGTGGGTTCTTTTATGTATATGCTACTTATTCTTTTGCACTGAAAAAATAAAGAAGTGAAAACTAGTGTCTCCCTAAAGAACATTTTATCTCTTTGTTCTCCATTCATGTTTTTCCCCTTATTATACTTCTCCCAAAATCTAAAGTGTAGAACTAGCAAGCTACATGTAACTCAATGGAGATGATTCTCTAGTAGGTCTCTGCAGGAACATCTAAATTCAAGCAGCTTTTACATATGAGCATATGTGTTGAAGGACGTTTCTCATTTCTTAAGTTATTAAAATGCCTTGGTCAATGAGAAGTATTAAATGGTATGAAAAAGGGAGTTTAAAACAAAACAAACCACATCACTTTTTGCAGTGAGTACTTAAAAAACTTAAGCATTACTGTTCCTTGCCATTTGTAGTAGTCTGGAGGGTGTTCATGCTAGACAAGAATTGTATTTTTACAAGTGTTCATTTCACAGGTTCTTAGTTTTTGCTGTTTTTGCAAGAAGATTTTATCCAGTAATAAAGTTAAGTGGTAATCTGTTCTTCTATTGGTTTTAAAGGTTTTATAGACCTGATCAATGGTGAGTGTCATGAAATAAACACTGAAATTGTTTTCAGTGCATTGTCACCAGCCCCTGTTGGTGTCATTCTGCTCCCACTTGGTAGGGAGATTATATTTCTTAGATATTCTTGAGATCAGTCAATTCTTAACTATTTTTCAGAAGGACTTGAAATTCAGAGGGGAGTCCAGGTTTGGCAAAACAGCTTTGTTTAATGTAAGTAGTCTTTTATGAATTATATGGTTAGGATGGACAAGGGCTAATAACTTTTTAGTTTTCTGTGACACATTTTCCCAGGGATTTTAATAATTTGATTTATTTGGGGTTAATACCTAGGGCCCCTTTTAGTGCCATGTTGCATTTGCCTGCCTAAAGGGAAGCATTTCATCTTAGGCAGGCTGTATTAAGGTAGCAGTGTGCACGGACAAAATGTTTCTGGGGGAGACCCAGAGCTCGTATGAGCCAGAAAGGAGCCTGTGGTAGGTTGAATCATTTCAGCAGTGAGGCAAAACCTTGCTTGGCACAAGAGACACCACAGTATGCATGCTGAAGAGCAAGAAGATGGAAGATAAAACTGACACTTTGTCAGGGGTGGAAGAGATTTCATCTCTGTCTTACAAAAAGTTAATCTAGGAGTAAGTGGCAGAGATTGCATAGAGAGTCAAAGGTATGGTGACAAAGTGAGTTAAGGGGTCCAGGGCTGTGCTTGCTGTGCTGTCCATTTCTCCGACTGCAGTTCTCAAGTATTGTGCTGGTTTCATAGTTGCTGAGAATTTTTTTTTTTTATTTCAGTAGAAGGTAAATAATGCCGTATTTTAAAGGGTTAGTAGTACTTCGGTATGGCTGTTTGATAAAAATGTGTTTTCATCACCCCTATCTTCACCCAGAGCTTGATATGGGAGATTGTTCTGGATGTGGGTTAGGTATGCAGCATATTTTAATTTAAGAAGTTGGAACAAATAACCACCGTCATTCCCCTAATACCCCTGCCCCCAAACACAGTAAATGAAAAATCTGATTTATTATAGGATCTGAAATAAAGAATTTAAAACTGCATGTTTTTGAGGAAAATAGTCATCACACGGAAGCGCATACCATTTTCTTTATACCATTCACTTAATACTGCACATTACTGCTGCATCAAATATGTGAGAAAAGGGTGGTTTTGCTGGTGTTATTTTCCAGTGGCACTTAGTCTTTCTGAAACCTCAAAATTATTATTAATTCCCATAATACTCAGAAATATTTTTGAATGAAGTAACAATTTATCTACAACTATCCAGCTAACTCTTATTCTCTGCCCTCTCTTCTAGCCTGTTCTACTTCTGAGACATAATTTTTTTTCTCTGCCCCTTTACATTTTGGACTTAGTTTTATTTTGTATGATTATCATATATTAATTAGAGAAGTAAGACACTTAAGAGTATTATTGTGGTTTTACTTCCACAGTTTAAAACCCTTTATACCTCCCCTACTCCTTTGAAAAATAAGCATGCCATCATTCATTTTTATATTCTCTTTAGAATCATAGAATGATAGAATGGTTTGGGTAGGAAAAGACTTTAATGTTAATCATCTGGTTCCAAACTCCCCTGCCATGGACAGGAACACCTTCACTAGACCAGGTTCTTCAAAGTCTTCAAAGCCCTGTCCAGCCTGACCTTGAGCACTTCCAGGAATGGTTCCAGGAATAGAGAAGTTTCTCTGGAAGCTTTTGTGTGTATACTATATATATATATATATATATATATATATATAACAGCATTGATTAATATGCAAGATGGAAAGTCATTTGGGTTTTTTCTCTAAAATGGAGCTAGAAGTGGAATAAATAATAAAATTTTCATTTGCACTTGTGCCTCTGAAATAAATGTGCATGGATGTTGCAGACTTTACTTGTCTGCACCTGAATGAGCACATCAGAAAAAGAAAAAATAAAAAAAATCTTCAAATGGGATGTTTCAAAGCAGCCCTCTGGTAGCTGCTTCCACAGCCTTTCTGCAAAGATTTAGAGAGGGACTGAGCTTCAGAAAACCTGCATCAGTCTCAATGCATGCATTCTGCTTCATTCAGTCCTTCCTTGGGGAAGGTTGAGGAGGGCCCTGAGCAGGTTTTTTTTGGGTCTTTTAAAGCTATTTTTATAGCTCACAAATATTTGAAGTTTTTTGTAGTCTGGAAGCCTAATTATCTAGCTGTCCACAGACAGGAACTGGAAGAGTTCCATTCTAGGCTTCTCTGTTACTTGTGTGCCTACTTATGTGAAACAAAACCCTTAAGTACTTTTTTTTTACTGCTTGTTCTCTTAATGCTGTCTATGGAATTCAAGTAATAGAGAGGTTTTTGTAAGGCAGATACTGGCTTTAAGTGTGTTGAAGTCAATAAATTCAAGCTATCCACTGAAGAACTGTGCTACCAGGTATTTACTAGCAGCATTTTTTTTTTAATTGGTAGCCTAAAAGTGGAAGGTTTTACTTTTTAAACATGGACAAGAAAGGTTTATCCTGGAACTCTTGGAATGTAATATTACAAGGTTTTGTTTTGGGAACAATGTTCTACACAGGTTCAATGTACAAAACAATTTAATTAAAAGTCTCTTTTGGCTGACTTGAGGAGGTTCATTTTTCATATAGTGCCTATACTGTGCTGCTGGACTTGGTCAAGTTGCACACTGCTTTTCTTTATTTAGCCTATTGCTATCTTTCTTTTGAGCCCCTCTCCTCCTGTTTCTGTCTTTTCACATATCAAAGTCTTGCGTCTAAAGTCTTAAATTTCTGACATTTTTTCTTACAAATGTATTTCATCCTTTATTCTCCCTTCCTTTAATACACCTTTGTAATACTTTTCTTGAACGCTTTGAGATGTCTCACAGCCTTGTACCACAAGATGTCCTGCAGAATATTACTTCTTTTTTGCACTGTGATGTATTCTAGGGCTGGTCCTGTGGAATTCTGTTGTTCTTCTCTGAAAACTTCTCTGCAGGCCCATGGTTGCCTTTTTACAATTGTTTGTGTGTGTGCTTTTTTTTTGTGTGTATGTCTAGCTATGCTTTCCTTTCACTTATATTAATTTTCATCTCTGCTGTTCCATCTGGTTTTATTATACTTTTTTTTCACCAGCAGTTATTTTATGTGGAGTTTCAGGGTGTTCCATATTTATATGTTATATTCTATTGAATTTGCCCTTGGGGTTTTTTGTTTTGTTTAGGTGGGGTTTTTTTGTTTGTCTTTTTTTAAACTTTCTTCTGCCTTACATTTACTTTTTTTCTGGTCAATAAGATTTGTGCCATAGGAGTGTGAATTAGCTAGCAGTATGGAGCTTCAATGTGAAGAAGAATGTTTTTTTGCCCGCTTATCTCCTTGTGATGAGTGGTCTTGATAAGAAATTAATAAACCTAACAAAGAATTGTGTAATATTAAATCTGTTTATTGGCTAACTCTCAGAAATAATTCAGAGCAATATTGAAGTTTATTGTGCTTATGTTTGCATGTTGTCTTGTCCCTTTCTCAGCTTAATTATACACCACCCAAAATGATTCATGAAAGGTAAAGATAGTTTCTATTGAATCCAATAGAAAAATTGGATGTCTGGAGGTGGTGCAGGATTACTCCAGTGCTTTTCATTACTTTGGGTACCACAGGTTCATGTGTGTTCAGTTTAAAATGAAAGGGTAAGAGCAAGAGTCTTGTTATGACTCACATCAAATGGAAATTTTCCAGGATGTTGCTTAAAGTGTGTCTCTCTGGCAGCACAGCTCTTTCAATAGTGTTATGATTTATCAGTATAGAATTCTCTTTTCATACCAATGTGATGCCCCTGTCACTTTGGAGTAAGTAATCCAATTCTTAAGGCTTTAAATGGAGGTGAACCTTCGTAATCATCCCTTCCTCGAAGACAGGAGCCATGTTTCTAATTGTTAGAAATGATTAATAACTGTCCAAGTAATTGTGCCTTATAAAGACAGTGAGGCACTGATCACTCACAGTAGCAAATGTGCCAGCTGACCTTTGAATTAAAGGAGAAATTGTGGCAGATATTAAAAATTATGGCCTGTTGGTAGTTTTTCTTCCTGAAAGTTATACCTGTCTGTGATTTTAAACTTCAGCAGCATGGTTTACATAATATTATCATTCGTTTTTTCATGAAAACTATTGATTCATTGGATGTCATGTGATATGAAAGCATTAGCATTCTCAAGCAAATGCTAATTTGCAAAAAATTAATGTATACTCTGAATATAAATGGCAAAAGTAAACTGACAATTCGTTGCTATGATACAGAAACAAGTTCTGGCAAAAGAGAAGTGCAAAATTAAGGGCAGAGTTTGGAGTAATTGCTTTAGATAGGCTACAGGTGTCTGGTATTACATAGGTGTAAATATTATGTGTATTCAATATACGCTTTCATTTAATTCTCTTGGCTTCACCCTCCTATATCCCTGCACACCCACAATGTCTGAAGGTGCCTTTTGTGTAGAACAATTGAGCCTTGCAGGAGAGAGGCATTTCTCCTGATAATTCTAGTAATATGCATCATTTTATATGCTGATTTTATCACACATTGTTCAAATTAGTTCATTAAAATTAAACATCACTGAATACTTCCATAGCCACCTGCACTGCCTTTATTCCTGTTTTGCTAAATGACTGAGCCATATGGTTGCTTCAAGCGTTGCCTTGCCCTTGCTGTGTTGAGTGTTTCAAAAATGCTTGATAATATTAAAGGAAAATACTGCTTCTTTCAAAATACATCCTACATCTCTCAAGGTATTATTTTTATTCTGTTAAGTTTCTTAGTARATTTCCAACTAAATTTGTAATTTGTACCTAGCATTAAAAGAAATAATGGGCTTTATTAGCTATATAAACTTTAAAATTATTTTCAGCTTTTGAAGGTATTTGTTTGTTTTTTTGTTTTGCTTTTTCTTCAGATGAAGTAGCAGCCTACTTGTTCCTGTGGGTCTGTGAATCCATTTCTTTACATGTTTATGTATATTTTATGTAATAATGAGAACATTGGAGGAGGGAATGTGAAATGGCAGTTGCATAGAGCCAGAATGCCTTCTTGCACTGAGAGCTGATGGATTTCTTTTCCCCCTTGCCCCTATCTGCAATCACACCCTTGGTTACTCACAGCTTTCCCAAAACCAGCAAACCCCAAAACCCAAACAGTGATTCCTATGTAATTATGTGAACGTGTTTAACTGATTTCTATTGTTAGTATCTAATTTTTGCTTGATGAATTAACACTCTAAATGGAAATTGCTGTGTCATGGGTAACTTTGCCTTAACAGGGGTGAAATATTCCCAGAGCTGTGGGTTTCCTTGCTTGCACACCATTGTGGTTCAAGAAGGTGTACCTGATGCCCAAGCCTTCGGGATGCAGTCCTGGACACTGCTTGGCTGCCAGTCACTGCCTTGTGTTGTCTACCAGTGCTCCATCACATCTTCTCCTTCCAGAAGCCTAGCCTGAGGTGGCCATCGGTAGCCTCGGCATTACACTACAGAAGCTGCTGCCTTGCCCCTCTTTTCCCATTTCCATAATTTTGAACCTAGAAAGACCCAGGAGGGGCATGGGAAAGGACTGTTTCAGAGCTGTGTAGGTGACACACAGGACTCAGGGGTGCAGAGGCTGCCTGGCTCTTCTGGATGGCCTGAATGGAGTTATCTGTGAGTGCCCTGTCCTCTCTGATACCAGGGAATAGCTGCTCTTGCTGCTCTCCTGGGCAGCTTAGGAGTAGGTGTTGGAATGAAGTATTTTCTGTCCACCAGAACTGATGGTCTTGACCTCAATGACCTTGTCTTGACAGTATGTTTAAAGAAAGAAGTTCTATAATATTTAATGAAGCGCAAATTTATTTCTCTAAATATATGAGGAGAAGAAAGGAAAGCAGTAGATACCACTGTCTTCATTAAGCTTACTGAAGAAACAGGTTGATTAAACTGAGAAGGCTTTTTGACAGGTAAAAAGCTGCTTGGAAAACACTGATAGCATCCAGTCTTATTGTTTTTGTTAGTGCCATGGAAGATGGAATAACAGGTGTTCTTTGGCTGAGGCTATTCAGGTTGTCTGTGAGCCTATTTGATGGTAATCGGGGGTTCAGAAATGACTGATGCATTGGGGCAGTGCTCATCACGAAGAATTGAAAAATAATGAAGAAGAAATTATTTGGTGGAGCTGCTCAGGCTTATTTCGTTGTTGTGAAAAAGGCAGACAGAATTGGTTTGTAAATGATGTTCTGTGTAAATATACATTAAATAATATTTTCAGGGTTTTTCTTCTTAGTGAAGTTAGAAGAATAGGTACTTTCAGTTTGGAGTATGGAAGAAGAATGCCTGTTCTGGGAATTCTCAGATGAAAGCAGCAGAAATGACAGAGGGCTAAACAACAGCATTTCCTCTGTGCAAAGTCTGAAGAAAATTAGGATTGTCTCTTTTACAGGACAGAAAAAGGAAATAAAAATTTTCAAGAAGTTAAAGACTGGTGCAAAGAAGGGAGTAACTAAACTTCTTGTTGGCTGGTGATAGGTTAAACAGTAATAATCTTAAATTGCAGTAAGAAAGATTCAGGTTGATGATTAGATAGAATGTTAATTGAATTCYGGGATTGAGTACTTAATAACTGTCTCTTACCAGAGTCAGAAGCGTTCTGCTATCTACTGTCACAGTCTTTTGTCCTGAAATGTTTCTATCTACATAAATGCCAGGAACAGTTGTGTCTTCAGTTTGTGAGAAAAGAACGTACTCAGAGTCTATTGCCTATTTTTATCTATTTCAGTTGGAAAGAATAAAAATTCCTTCCCCCCAACTGTTGTGCATTTCCATTCTATTTACAGGGAAATTGTGGTTAGTTCTTGGTCAGTCTCAAGAGGGTTGATAGGTAAAACATAGGAGGAAAAAATATTTGATCTTTTTTCCAAAAAAAAAAATCTTTTTTAGTAACTACTTTGTCATTATTAACAGCTGTTTTCTAACTTTGTTTGATATTCCCTTCACAGAGATTTTGGTTTTTTTAAGAAAAGTTTAATGTTGAAAGACAATACTATAAGATTAATGTCTCTTCATTTTCTGAGATGCTACTTGATTCCTGAGTATCTTATTTGGACATTCAAAACATTTGAAGGCAGTATTATGATTCATGGCTGTTAACAACTTGAGTTTTCTTTTATGGTTTCAGCAAGTTCTAATTTTGAAGGAAAAGTTTGAGTCTGAAATTATATTCTTATTTCAGGATGAGTTATACATTCCCTTAGGAAGTACAACTGCAAAGCCTTTATTTAAAAGCCTAATTACAGCTTAAAAAAGAAAAGAAAGTAACTTTTGGATGACTGGATACTCTGATATCCGTATTGTGTCACTGGAGAAAACAGAAGTGGGAAATAAATCACAGAAGATTCTTGCATCCAATTACCTCCGGAACATGGGTTCAATGTCCTAATAGCCCTAAGAATTAAGTACAGTGTTTGACTAAAGAATATGAGTGTCAAAAGTTCAGCAATTGTCTGAAATGGAGGCAAGGTTCTCATCCTTTATATGGTACATATTTGGGTAGATTTATCAGGTTTTTTTGTATTTTTCAGAAGTTTAGGTTAATCACATTAGTTGGTGCCAAGAAAATGCTCTACTGCATGAAGTTACCAGCTATATATTATGGGCTTGGATGCAATATGTTTAGTATTTTGTTGCCTTTGTGAACTTCAGTATTCAAAACAAAGGATGATTTAAATAGAATTAACCTGTATCAACTAGTTACTTGGAAGCAAAAAGCTGTTCTAAAATTTATGAATTGGAAAGTGTGGTGTCAGGAGGAAAGATGTGAATCTTCATAAACTGAGGTGTATCATGAGATGAAAACAAATCTCCAAAGCACCAAGACTAGCCTAGCCATTCATAGCTGTTGAACTTCCAAGTTTTCTCTGAAACAGCAGTCCTAGTTTATCTGCAGTCTCTTTCTCCTTGTTGTTCTCCTATTGCTGGACACTCACACAAATTATTTCTTTCAAAACACTATAAAAAATGCTAGTATGCTAGCATGAGTGATTTTTATAATAGATAGGGTTGTTTCCATCTATTTCAGGAGTATTGCCCTGTAGAAGAAAGATGGTGTGTACTAGAGTGTAAAACCAGTTTGGCTGCTAATATGACTTGAGAGGCAAGAGTTTTATAAGGGGAGCTCATTTATCCATTTGTTTTGAAACAACTAATTCGGATGGAAAATACAGTGACCTCTCAGGCATCCTGGGCTCCATCAGGATTGGTGAAGGTGCAGCAGGCATCCAGCTATGTGCAGGTTACAGCCTTTACTCCTCTGGGTGTAATGTCTTAATGCTAATCAGTTCAAGTGTTTGGGAGAGAAGGGCAGTTGATGTCTGTGGAGCAGAGGGCTGTTAGCAAGATGTGAAGCATGATGACAGAGTTGTCACACATCATAAACCCCACGTCTTTGTTTTAACTGCAAGCTCCAGTGTCTAGAAGAGCAAGGAATTCTAATTTCTGAACTTAAAGTTTTAATGTATTTCATAAGCCTTCCTAGGTACTGTTTTGCCTTGTGTTTTTGTCCATTTTTGTAATTTTTATTGTCTGTATTAATTCTTTCTGGTGTGCAATGTGTGTTTAGGGCTTTTAATCTAGTTTCTGTGATAATTAATATAGTGATGTATGAATCTCCATATTCTTGGATAGTGCATTCCTCAGTGCATTTTTTGTGTATGTATGATTCATGGATTTTGACTGTTCTCTTTTGGTGTTGTTAAATTATTTATTACAGTTATCATAGAGATATGCATTATAGGACTGCTTGCACTTGCAAGATCAACCTTACCATCAGTAACTGGAAAATCAAAATAATTTCAGAAGAAGCTTTCCATATATGATCCTTTTTTAGTCTGCTCCTTTCCATCTATGTAGTATTCAGCTCTTTATGGGGCATTCAGTGTCAATGTACTATGCTTGCTAAATTGCTCAATATTTTATTTTGCAAATATGCATAACCATGTGTTGATGGTCTGGAAGACAGATGGAAGACTTCCTTGGAACTTAATAAATTTCAAGATTTCCAGCTTTTTTTTTTCCTTAAGCAAGTACTTGAGTTCACTAGAGAGTACTGCAGTTGTATTGACAGATGCTTAACTTATGGTTATACTCAACTGGAGTGTGAGTCACTGCAAGGTGAGGTATGTACTTCAGAGGGGAGATCAGATGATATTTTGAAGAACAGCAAACAAATCGGTCTTCTGAATGCATAGGATGAATATTATTTCCACTATTTTAATATTGTTTTAAATTGTTTTTCAAAACTTCTATCAGTGGTAATTCTTCCCAGTTGGTTCTTAACTCATGTTCTGCATTTAATCAAGGAATATAGAAGGAATATAGAACTATTTTAGTGTAGGTCCTACTCCTGTAAAAGCTACAAAACCTGGAAAAAGAGATTCTTCGGGTCACTCTTGCATAAAGTAAAGTTCTGAGAAAAATTGATTTTGTAACAGGAAATATTACTATTTGGTGCAGAGAAAAAGTGATTGAAAATAAAGGAATGAATATTCTTTCTGTTACTAAAAAACCCCCAAAAAATCCAGTGAAAATGTTTTATGAACCTCCCATGCTTTAAATAAATTTTAAGACAATTATGAAAAAATATAGGACATTTAATTTCCTCTTCTGAAAGGTCTGTAGTAGCAGTTATGCTATTATCTGCTGTCATGTCTGGTAATGAACCTTTATTTAACTGTTGGTCATACTTGGGAGTAGCATTCTCAGCAGATTGTTGATTCTTATTTTCTCCTGTCACATGCTTATCCAGGGAATGGGCAGTTTCGTTTCTGTTTCCAGTTTCAGTATTTTAAGTGGATAGGAGTAAGTATCTTCCTAATATTGTTGCTTTTGCAAGAATGACTGGAGTGTTAAAGACACTGAGTAAGAATGCACATTCGAAAATTATATTTTTTCCCATTCAGTTAAAATTTAAATGCCACTTAGTACTTAGGAGGGGAAAAAAGCCTAGAGTGTTAGCAGAGTAATTTTTAGCTGGGAACAAAAAAAAGTCAAAAAGATACATGTTGATCTGCCTTTTTCTAAATACTTTCAAAATATTTGAAACAAGTTACTTGGAACTATATTTTTTAGTGGGGAAAATTCCACTTGTCTTCAGTTTCCTCTCTTATCTTGATGTGGCTCTGCTTCTTGTTGGACTCTTCCCGGAGTCAGTTCATCTCCCTCACCTATGAAGAAATCAAACATTTCTCTCTGCTTGCCTCTCTCAAGAGGATGGCAAAGGAGATCTGGGTCTTTTATTATGGGATTTGTGTGTTGCTTTGCAAGGGTCTGATGAGCATAGATGGAGGAGGGCATGGGGTAGGAGTAAAAGTCCTGTGAATTTCAGTGACTATGAGCTTTCCCGTCACCTTGGCTGACATTCGTGAATTCTCTGCACTTGTTTTTGTGCACTGCAGCAAACACACAGCAGCACACCAAAGACTTCAACAAGTGCTCAGCACTGATGTTTTCTATAAGAAAAGTCTGCCCTAGACTACTCTAAATATTTTCATATTTCCCTTTAATTTCTATCCAAATAAATAATACTCCACAGAAATAGACAATTTGATCCATATCTCTTGTAACATCCTCAGTAATGTATGTCTCTTTTGTCTGGAACATCTAAATGTTGAATGTTCAATGATGGTGGTGATGCAGTGGCGTACTAGAGCTGTAGGTGGATACAGAAGGGCCAACACTGGTCTTCCATCCTGGAGTCCTGTCACAAAAATGGGTGGAACAAAGCTAACACAGAGGGAGATGTCTGTGCATTACTGTTCACCTTATCTAGTCCAGTAATATCAGAGCAGCTAGCAGGAATGGTGGAAGCAAAATGGATTTAAACTCTTCCCTGCACCTGTTTTTCATGCAGTGAAGTTGTCACAAGTGTTTTTAGGTGTTGGTGTCTTCATGGGACTGAAATTTTCCCTGGAGATGCAGGAGTGCCTTGGAGTTTGGCAACTTTAGCTGCTGCTCTGGGAACAGCTTAAGATTAAAACATCTGACTGGCCTTAGGCTGGATAGGCACAAATGGTACCCAGTTATTTGGTATCCCAACTGGATAGCTTCATTCCAAGTTGATGTTAATCTAGAGTTGGGATTTTTTTGGAAGTTTTTCTTAGAAAAGGTATTTTCTTCCAGGTTGGCCAGGTTCCAAGCTGGCCAATGTTTGCTGTTCTTTGGGCAGCCAGATGAAACCCTGGGTGACTGAGAAGTATCCTGGAGTCACTAAGCCACCATCCATGGGGTATTTATGGGTTTGCAGCACAAATTCAGACAGTTCAGAGCTGTTGTTACTTTTGTCTTAGCCATCCATTCATTGACACTGATGTTAAAAAATTCATGGCAGAGTACCTCACTTAATCCCTTAAGGAATATGAAACTATTCCATGTGCCTTTTGCTTACTGAAATGCAGCTTACTGTTCAGTAACACTGTTCTTTCATAAGCCAGCCTGATGTACCATATCAAATGTAATTTTCTGAATGTTTTGCTGGAAGAGGCAATTCAAAGGAGCACAATGCAAGATAAATGTTCTCTTGTACAGACACTACAAGCTTGTAATGCAAATTTCAGTTGCTGAAATTTTTGTCCCAGGATTTGGAGTTCATAAAGTCTATATATTAGCTAAAGTTCCATCATGTGAAAAAAGGAGAAAATTACCATACCTCAGAAACTGGTATGGCATCATGGTTTATTTTCTCTGCRTCAGTACAAACAAGTCCACGGGATTTTGGTGTTATGTGTGAGAAAACTACAAATTTCAACACTTCCAGAGCGAAATGTTTTTCATGTTTATTCATTTTGAAAATGTTAGTATGGAGAACAAAACTTTTGTAGCTACATCCAGCCCAAGGAACAATTTTTGCTCAAAAATTCATAATGAACTTTGTTGCAAATACTGCATACCTTTGAAACATGAGGTTTTTAATTCCTTGTTTTCCCTTTCAATTGCAAACGTTTTCTTGTGCTCATGGAATTAAAGGAGTCATGAGTGATATTAGTATCAAGCCAGTAGTATGATAGTTGTAAATACAGGTAAAGCGTTTTGCTGCCCATGATATTAATTCTTTGGCTGATTTGATGCTGTTTTTGTTTGCCTTGCTTGGATCAGTGCTGCCAGGCTCTGTCCCTGTTGCTTAACCTCCGTGGGTGTGGTTAATGGGGGAATCCCAGTTGCATGACCTTGCTGTAGAGCAGGGCTTTTGGCATCTGCAAGTACAGCCTGGAGGGCAGGACACCTTTTCTCCTCCTGTGAAATTGCAATGTCAGTGTGAAATTGATGAATTGATGAGCTCTTGCAGTCCATGAGGCTAAGTTTCTCTTCGAACTGAGTGAATGCTCTGCTTTTACTTATACAGTGTAGCTTAATAACCTGCTTTGGGTTGGTTCTTTTAATAATTCTCATTTTCTTTTGGATGTAGGAAACCCCCTTAAAGATTTGCATTTTCCAGAAAAAAATCCCCTGTCTGTAATGTGTTTTTTTTGTTGTTATTTTTAATCTCTGTAGTAAATTCAGTCTTATCTTGAATTGCATTTTAGTTGTGGTGCCTTGGAACTGAGCTAGGCAATGAAGTTGAAATTCATGATCCTGATTCACCCTCGCTTTCACTTTGACAATCTGTAAAGAACTTGAAACAAGCCTTCAACAGTTTGAGTCTTGTATAGGGAATGATATTGTAAACAAGAGAAGTAAGCAGAAAAATACCTCTGAATGGTAGCCATCTGAAAAAATTTTGGAGAAATCTGGTGTTGTTTACACCAATAACATGATTTTTGAATTTTTTTAGAATGAAAGAAAGTAAAACCAGGATATAACATTATTTGATACACACCTAAAATATTAAATATCATATCTTAAGAATATTGTAGTGTCACAAAGTAACATTTTTCTCTAGACATACTCCTTAAGGGKTATCCTTAACTGATGGTGCAGGACACTAGAATGAAAAACCCTAACAATGACTCTCATTTTTCTTCATAATTTCTTTAGGATTTTTTTTTCTGCCCTAGGGTTGTAGACCTTTACTATATGTTGGGTAATGGAGGTCACAAGGCTATAATGGTTTGAGGTTTTATTAAACTCAAGTACATGGGTGTTTACCTGGAGTATATTTAATGTATTTATAGGCTTTGCGTTTTTTTTTCTGAAAATAATATCCTCCTTGCAAGCAGAAAAATTTAAGAGCTTTTGAATTTTTATAATTAGCCTTTATTTTTTGCTTTCTTGCACATTACAGAAACACAAGTAAGGGGCTGTCTCAAATTGTCATGGGGAAGGCATTCTCCGAAAAACAAAACAGATGTGAATACTACTGCATGTGAAATATCATCTTCTGTGAATTAATATAGATGTTTCTGAACTTTTCTTTGCAGTCTGCTTCCAGTTGCAAGCTTATTTCTCTATTTCAGTGCCTGTTCTTTGCCTGCAGGTTCTCATAAATGTTGCCCAAAATGAATCAGGGGCTATGTTACACAGTCATTATTAAAAGATAAAAAGGTCACATAGTCTCGAGCTTTAGGATAAGGCACATGAGTGTCTGGACCCTCCACTTTGTGTAATTGACATTGCTATTCACAGGCAGAAAAATTGCCACAGTATGTCCTCAAAATGGAGATGGTTTGATAGTTAGTTCTTCTTTGGAGGAAAGAGGATTTGCGGGAGCTGAAGACTAGCCTGCTGAAAATTACAAGTTTCACGCTTCAAATACAAACCTGTTTTTCAGGAAGCAAGGAAGGGAGAGAAAATAATTTGATAAGGAAACTGCTTTGTCACATTGGTACCTTACAGTGGGCACATTTTATTTACTATAAGGACCTTTTTTAAAATCTTGGTATGATTTCTTWGCTTCGATTAACTGCAAGGTGATAGGACAGCTTGGTTTTCAGTAGGGGATAAACCTAAGACTTTTCACAATTAATTAGTTCAAGAATTCATTTATTCTGGAATGATCTGTCCTTGCCACTGAACTAGGAGATCAAGTTTAATGCTTATGAAAACAAATAAAAGGCAGTGAAAACTATGAGGTATATACAGATAGGTTCAATAACATGGCTCAGGGAAAGTCTAGTAGCTCTTACTTCACAACTCTGTAGACGCCTTTTAGCAAGTTCATGACTTAAATGCCAAATAGGCATCAAAATCTTCCTGAAAGACTGATCCTAAAGCTGAACTGTTTGCATGAACTTGGTCAAAGCCTAGGAGGCAGTGCCATTTAGCTGTTTCATAGTCTAATGTTTCTGTTTTGTGTAGGAGAGAATTGGATTGACCTTTTACATCAGGAATAACATTAGAGACTATTAAGTGGTAGATAGATAAAAGGCACTTCAGAGTAGAAAAGCTAAATGAGAGGTTGGAGTTTGATTTGGAAAAATCTAAACTACATTTAAGTAGAAAAAATTAACACTTAAGCTTCCTGGGGGAGAGAGAACATATTTATGAATTTTAAAGATTGCAAATTCACAAGAATGGAGAAGATTCTTCTGGGAATTACTGGAAGAAGGATGAAACATCATCACTGTCAAACTGCAAGAAAAAATTTCAAGAAAAATGTTATCAATGTGTTGTGTGCATTTTGTAACTGCACTAACTGGAAGAGTAACTGAAGACATCACGCTGGAACATAGTAAAAAATAGGGAGTCAAAGAAATATTTAAGAGCAATGGATCTTGGTCCAGGCACAAATGATGACTTTAGATACTTTTCTTCTTTAGTTTCTTTGCAGCATTATCCAAATATGAAATTTGCCTTTTCTGTCTTTTAAGAAGAAAAAATGAAGCTCTGCTCATTCTCCATTGCTCTAAATATGTTGACTTGGTTTTTGTTTTTTCTTTTTTTTTATTAATTTACTTTAATTTTTTTCTTTTTTACCATTTTGGGATTTAATGGAGTAACTCACTTGCAAGTGACTTCGTTCTTGTAAATCTTAGTGGAAACGACATATGTTAGTGTGTTTTTCCTTCCTTGTTTTCAAGGGACATGGGTGTATACAGTGTTTTATATCCGCTTGTGCCTGACCTTGTTAGGCCAGTAACAGTGTGAAAAAAATCATGGAGCCTGGCTCTACTGGGATTTAATAATGCACTTAGTACTGGTGCTAGCTAGCTGCTCTTTATCTTTCTGGGCACTGTGGTGTGTTGACCATGGCCAGTCCATCACCATGCCTTTTTTGGTCTTTTCCTCAGCAGTACAAGGGGAAAAATAGTGTGGGCAACCTCATGGGTTGAGACAAAGACAAGGAGATCACTTATTTTGTAAATCACCAGTTACTGTCAAAGACAAAACAGGTTCATCTTGGGGAAAAATTAACCAAATTTCCACCCCAGCACAGGGGGATGGGAACTAGGTGCTGCAGTCAGTCCATTGCACTTGGTGTCTGCTGTTCCTTCCTCCTCACCCTGTGTTCCTGCTCCAGGCTGGAGCACCACTGAGAATAGTTAGCTGTAACACTTGCTCTAACCTCTCACTGAAAATCTCAAACATTTAGGTAATATTGGGAATTAATGAGATTGTGAGCAGTTCCCTTGTTTATACTTTGCATTTCTGCCAAGTCCAATAATATTTTAAGATATTATGAAGACTGTGCAATAATATAATTATTAATAACTAATATTAAGGTATTGAAAGCATATATAAATGGGGGGAAACTCCTAATTCTTTAAATTCTGTCGAATTTCTTTACAAGTAAAGAATGACTTTCTTAGGAAAGGTGAAAGAAAATATTTTGTGTGTTTTCCAAAGATATGATTTTGCTGTATAGTTGACTCTGGCATTGGCAGCTGATGTTCTTGGAGTTGGTAGGTATTTGAGAGGGGAGCAGGGTTATGTACATTTGTGGAATACAGCTGCTAAAGTTTAAAAAAAGGAGGAGAAGGGAAGTAGTTTCCAAGAAGCTGAACAGATGCTTGGGCTTTGTGGTAAATGGTCTATGAATGCTGTCTGGAGCATTTCATGAAGTGCTATAGGACTAACATGTAGATAGATGTATCCAAATTCACTGCTAAGTATTTTTAAATGATGAAAAATGAGGTTGAGAAAGTGGAGTACTAGAAAATATGTTGATATGGTAAAAAAGTATGTGTAAGTTTCCAAAGGCTATAGCAGATTCCCTTACTATAGAAACAAGATCTTTAAATGCTTCTAGTTTATTTATTGCAATTTGAGTTGGGTTTTCTTTTCCTTCCAGTGGTTTTATCTTGAGAGAAACATTTTTAAAAAATCTGCAAAAGTTGATTGTTATATTCTAGTTCTTCCTTTTCCCCCTTCTCCCCCAAAATTCACTTTCAGAAAATGTTGGAGGGTTTATCTTCTTCAATGAATAAACCCTCCAACATCTTCTTTCAATTTCTTTAGAAATGTTAGAAGTGTTTTTTTGGTTTTTGGAAAGATTGAGTTGCTTTTCATGTATTGCTTAAAAATATTTGGAAGATAGAAGTAACAAAGGCAAAGAGGCAATTTAGATGGCCATGGACAATTAGTGCTAGGGAAGCAGTCTGTAATTTTTTGCTGAACCTGTTCAGTTTTGCAACTCTTATGTGGAAGGAAAAACCCCAAATTGCTGATGCACAACCTCCTCCTGCCACGTGCRTAGTATTCAGTAACAAAACTTTTGAAAATCTTATTCTCTAGTCTGATGATCAGGTGCTTATAGGAACATAAGTATTACTAAAGTAGAGATTGCAAACAAATATATTAAGCCTATTTTATAAATAATAATATAATAATAAATAAATAACCATTTATTGTATTAGCTTTATTCTAGAGTCAAGAGGCATAAAAATTGCACACCGGTGGATGTGATTTAGAAACAGTTTCTCAGGCAGTCATCAACCGATACTAGAAAATAATCTTTGAAGACTTAACGTACTGGTAAACCTAAATAGTATAATAAGATTCCTTTGTGATTTTATAAATGGCTATTAATGAAGAAATAATCAGGAATTGCTACTTTACCAAATTCTTCAATAGAAAAATAAATAATAGATTCTGCATGGAATTCTAGACATGAACTGGTTGCTTATATTACGTTATAGTAGTTTTCTTTAAATCCTCTTTTAAAGATAACTACTAAAAATAGCGATTTCAATGCACTGTGCTTTAATAAGAGCAGCTTTCATTCTATAGTATTTCTCTTTTTTTTTTCTGAAGCATTTTTTAACAGAGACTTGCTTTACAGGCTAGTAAATTAGCATGTAACACAGATGATTTAATCCATGTACATAAATTTTCATCTTTTCCTGAGCAACAGCTCGTGAACAATTTTCAGAATGCCTAATACCACTGTTTAGGACATAAGAGAACACAATAGTTCCTTGTTGTCTAAAAATCAAAGAATAAGAGTTGACATATAAAATGATAATAATTTATATAAATATACTTCACTAGTATTCATGTACATACTCCTAGGACTTCTGTGAGGCTATTCATTTGGGCAAATGTTCACAAACCCTTTTTTTTTTTTTTTAAGTTTAGGTCAAGTTTTTTATCTATTTTTGATAGTTTTAACCTGAACTTTCCTCACAAGAAAAGGCTCTTTATTGTGATGCCCTTTAGGACTGAAAGTAAAAGGAAAATCTGTCAACAGGAAGATTCTGGAATTATTAAGCAGATGGGTAGGTAAATTTAGGGTAGGAAACTTTGCTGTGGCAATGATTCAGTTCGTGCGTTGAATTGGATTTTCTCACTTGGTTGGGAAGTTCAGCCAGGCATACCCTGTCTAGCAAGCTTTCTTCTGTTGAGATCACTCACCAGGTAGTACCTGGTCTGGAGTTGTCTTGAAGAAATGGATCAGCTCCAGGCTAGGTTAGAGATAGCCTGTCTTTGCCATCCATTCTTCAGAACAGCAGGACAGACTGAGTCATTACTGCCTGTACAACATGWTAAACATATGTTTTCCACTTTCTGCTTTTGTAGCTAGACAGGCAAAGCCTGCTTGTCCTTTGTATATTTGTCATACACATTTGCAAGATTGACACTCTTCTAGCTGTAGAAACTTGTTATCCCCTTAAATCCATTGGCAAACAGAGCAGCAAACAAAACTTTTCCAAAGAAATTTGTCTTGATGTCCTAAGTCAGCTATTTCCATTGCTAATATATCTCAAATTCAAGTTTGCCTATTTTTTGGATAGAAAAGGATGTTATAAAGCTGCCTAGAGGAATGTGGACCCTACTTTCTATTTTATTTTCAGAAAATCTGTTGAGCAAGTTGAGAGAATTTTGGCCTCAGTGACCTCAGAATAATGATGATCCTTTACTTTTGTTATTTTTTTTCTCCATTTGTGACCATGTTTCAAATTATCTGATCCTAAAAGAAGAAAAAGAAAAGTTTCTAGGTGGAGACATCTAGAAAGGTCCTTAGAGATATGTGATGTCTTCTGTAGGTACTACTTCAGTCATGCGTCTAACCATATTATAGATTGTTAGATTTCACGCCACTTGAGTTTTGAGGTTTCTGAGATAAGACAACCTATACATTTCATCCTTTTCACAGTGAACAATCAGTTTCTTAGTATTTATCTTTTTCCTTAATACCCCTTTTTTTTTTTTCCCTTTCCCACTCCTCCCTTTCTTAGGATCATATATGATAGTGATTTCATCAGACCATGACCCTGGAGAAAAGACTAGACTTCAGCTTCCAACAATGAAAGAAAACGATACTCACTGCATCGATTTCAGCTACCTTCTGTACAGTAAGAATGGAGGAAATCCAGGCACTTTGAACATCCTGGTTAGGGTGAACAAAGGACCACTGGCTAATCCCATCTGGAATGTCACCGGTTCCACTGGCAAAGACTGGCTTCGAGCAGAGTTGGCTGTCAGCACTTTCTGGCCCAATGAGTATCAGGTAAGCTTGCAATAAATTCACACCTCTTTATAACATTTACTGCAAGGTCCTATCCACTTTGTGTTGTTTTGATCTGTTCTGATGGAGTGTTCTCCCAGTGTCCTCAAGGAAATGTTCCATTCAGGATAAATAATTGTATGGGAATGGATATTTTTTTATTGCAGGTGATTGTCCAAAGTTATCTGTTATTGCATAATAGGAGAAAAAAAATTAGCTGGAAAAAAGCCTTGTTAAAAGAAATGGTAAGGTTAAAGTCCAGGAACATCAAAAATTATAAAGTCCCAGAAATAAATTGCCTGAGCAATAGTAATTTGTACTTGTCTTCCCTCCTCTTTTGTGTATGCCTCTGTTACCGTGTCTAATTACATGACCATAGCTGTGTTTTTTTCCACATGACATTTGCTTCATTTGCTGTGCAGGCAGAATGGTGCTCACCTAATGAGCAGCTGTTCAGGATGTGTTTTTTTCCTCTTTGCTTGCTATGGGACAAAACCACCTGCAGCGTAGGCCTGTTGTTTGGAGGCAAAGATTGTTTTGTTATTACTGGATGCTGTTATTTCATTTGTTTGATTAACCTGAGAAAGTACCTGCAGCTGTTTTACTCGGTATTTGGTGTGAAGGATGAATCTCATACATGGGCATTTTTGTTCTGGCATGTAGGATTGGGAAGAGTTGGATTACTTGTGCTCACCTGAGTTGTTACACCATGAGATTACAGGCCCCTATCTAAATATTTGTCATTAGTGCTCTTGCAAACAGATTGGATATACAGAGTAATTATTAAATGAAAGAAAGTGGCTGCTTTGTTAATGGTTTTGTTGAATAGTGGTATTGTAGGAATATATCTTAAAAGTGCTTTTATCTAAATTTTGTTGCAATTCCCCACCATCAAAATAGCATCCATAAACAAGCTTCAGTGCAAGCAGCCCTAAACATATGGTGAAAATGATGTAATTTGCTGTCATTTTTTGGGTGTTTTTGGGCTTTGTTTCCCTGGTTTTAATGTTTCTATTTATAAACAAGTTTCATCTACCAGTGGCATTGAAACTGGGTAAAATTTGATTTAAAGTTCTGAAGCCTGGTTCCAAAAAGCTCAGCTTTTGAGGAGGTGTTTTATTAACCCTTTTTATGTTGATTGAAAGTACCATTTGGTGTCCTTAAACAAACCTCGGGAGCCTTTTATAACAGAGCAGTAGTGATCAAGTATAGCAGCATAATATGCAGTAAATCAGGTTTCTGCTGACAGATGGCCAGGCTTGACAATGAGATTGGTGGTTGGAGCCTTATCTTAGCAACATGGCCATTTTTCACTTTTGTTATAACCTTCACATTATCTCTCCGTAGACTCTGCTTAAATTCATTTTTTCCCTTGCTTGGTCATCCAACAGAATATTGAAATCATGTGTAACCCAGTTTATGTTTAATTTAAACATAAGCCTGGAGTAGAACAGGAGGACTGCTAATGCAACCTGCTGTGATTTGTGGCCAACTTGCACAATTGCTTTTATGAACAGGAAGGGAAATCTGTGTCCTATCTATGCACAAATCCCTGTTTGCACAAACAGGGTTGGATTTTTTTTGCTCTTGATAGGTCTTTTTTTGTGGTTTTTTTTGGGGGGGGGGGGTTTGGTTTGGTTTGGTTGTTTTTTTTTTGTTTGGTTTTTTTTTAGTTTGGGTTTTTTTCCCCATAGTTTTCAGTTGAGTTATACTTTGGAATGGAAATATTTTTTTCATTTTTCTCATATGAGTTCCATGCTGTACACTTGCAGCTTGTGATCTTGTCACTTCCATCTACCTATTGGTCAATGAGTTTAGCTACTACTGAGGAAAATAAGCACTGGTTTCTATAACAAGAATTGGAATTGGATCCTTGCCTGTACAAGCAAGGTCACTGCTAAAGATCGCTGCTGAGCACAATTGTTTGCATGTACTTTGTTACAATCTGGTAAACTTCACTGCTGTTTCCTTCACTTTTAAGTGGGGAAGGAGAGTAGAGATTATCAGGGGCTGAATAGCACAGGTTGCCCTCTAAGGAAGTCTCATGTGGTGACTTGGAGGTTAGTAGCATGGCCAAGTAGGTTGTAATAGCAAGAGTGTTGCACCTTGGCTAATTAGCTTCTAAACAGCATTTCCGTACTCTGCTGTGCTCTGTTGAAATATTACTGCTTCCTGTTCAAAACTAGCACAATGTTTATGCATGTCACTGTAGTTTATTCAGTTTATGCATTTTTGGATGCCTTTACACTTCTTTTTACTCACAGGAATATATTATTCAAATAATCTATTTCCTTTACTTTCTTTAACTGTGTTCTACTGGGCATTTATTTATATATTTAGTTTCTGACAAAACATAGCACAGTTTATTATAGTAGCTGTAGTGGATAAAAGTTTTTATCTAGTTTTGAACCCCGTCTCTGCTGGCAGATAGGAGTGGAAGCTTGGAGAAGAGCTCAGGGACAGGACAAACTCAACATGGTTGTACCTTTCCCAAAATATACTTCCAGCCTTGAGCATATATGTGGCTCAAGAACTTTGACCTTAAGAACTTAGGTGGTGCCCTTCTGTCTTCCTGATAGTATTTTTTTTTGCAATGCTTTAAGCTTCTAATGTCTACAGTGTACATGACAAGGAATTCTGATGTAAATTCAATGCTAGGACAATTCCTGGGGTTTTCTGCAAGCCTGGGGCCGGTAATTCTTCAGTTGTCATATTTTGCACTCAGGGAGTTTCAGAAGTCCTGTAATGATGCAATCTGTCTCCTGTCTTCTGCTAGCAAGGCATCTGCAACCACTGTTCTGCTTGTTTAACATGTGGATGAACTCTCAATGAAAAGGGTTGATTAGACAATCCCTTGGGATCAAAGTAGATTTGATTTTGGTACTTGTTAGTTCTGTAATCTTTTTCTTATCACTCTGTTGGAAATATGCTACCTTTGACCTGCCTCAARTTTGCTTTAAAAGAAAACTATTTTGGGATTTTTGTTTAAAATTTTTAAATGACTAGGAGTTTTGTCTCATTGTTTTCTTTGTTGGTTATCACTGTAATTAATTTATTTTAGTTGAGATGTTTATTCCTGTTTGGATGAATTGTTTTGTCTAATGCTTCTGTTCATTTCCCCAAGTTCTCTTCTGCTTTACACAGTAGGGGTTATGTGACTACTGAGGACTGTCTCTTCTTTCTCCTTCTGTCAGAGTCATTTTTCCACTTCCCTTGCTACCTGTGTCATCCCTTTTCAGTTTGATTTTGTTTGTGGTATGCTTGATTTGTTTTTTTTTTTTAACCACTGTCTCCCAAAAGTCTCTGTTTCCTATTTTTGTATGGCCTCTCCCTCACCCTCAGCAGATTTGTTTTGCTTGCCCAGGATCACATCTGTGGTCGCTCACATACGAGGTCCACAGTGAAATGTGAACCATGGGCTTTTCAGTTTAGTTTTATATAGCTGATGTTTATATCATAACTGGTAAATAAACTCTTGACTTGGAACCATAAATTTCAAACTTGTAAGACACCAATTACTTGGTTTCTTTAAAAATTCACTGTACAGTAGTGGTGCTCTGTTGTTTAGCAAACGTGCTGGATGGGATACTGGCTTCATAGCAGTGATGTTGAACCTGGAAGTATAGCTACCAAAGTAAAAATACTGAACTGCACTGGGCAGGTCTTTAATCAGTTCAGAAATACTGCAGAAAAATGCTGGAAAGCCAAATAATTTTCTTGCAGAATTAAGAATCCTGATTTGGATAATTAATTTGTTCTTTATTACAATACTGATGATTTATTGGATTTGCGAAATTTTAAATTGCTCAAAGATCTTGGAAAATTACTTTCCTTTATGATCTTGAAAGGTCTTGTAACTGTAATAGAAGCATAACAGGAGGATGGTAGACTGAGGATTGAGAAATAGTGTGTACAGTTGGGCCATATGCCACATAAGGTAGGAAACAGATTTCTTGTGAAATATAAGCATTTGTTGCCTTTTTGGATATCAGATCACTGCTCTGAACTTGTAGACATGTGAGACTCTAAACAAGTTTGGGAAGACACGGGCTTAGATGTGATTTAGTCATTTGGTATACTGAGGAGGGAAACTACAAGCGAAAGTATCTGTGTAGAGCTGAGTTATAGGCCAACTTTGAAGAAACTCACCCTCCCAAACTCCAACTTCCTATCTATAGGGCAAAGGACCTCTTTTTTATATATGTGCTTTACCCTCGAAATACTGTCTAACATCAAAAAAGTACAAAAAATTATTTAAAAAAACCCAGCAACATTCCAAAGGACTGATATTTTCATAAGCTTTTATTCAAAATATTCCGGAATACAGAAAATTACTGATAATAATACCAAAGACACACTATATAAATAAATATTGGAGCTAGTGTAATAGTCAGGAGAACACTTAGGGGTTTAGAAAGTGTTTCTGATGAGAAAGAACTAGTTGAATGTAAATTGAATGACTAGTTGAATGTAAGACTGTAATATGAAAGCACTTTTCCTGAAAATTTTGAGCAACTCTGCTAAGCAGTCAGACAGTTAATTTTACAGCTCTCTGTATAAGTCTT
Source organism: Cardinalis cardinalis (assembly GCA_014549065.1). Lineage (NCBI taxonomy): Eukaryota > Metazoa > Chordata > Aves > Passeriformes > Cardinalidae > Cardinalis > Cardinalis cardinalis. Next base: position 4,982,098 of record JACDOX010000037.1, on the reverse strand, counting down.
GGATGCTCAGTGGCAAGACAGTGAAAATTGTCTGATGGAAATCTCATCATGAGGAGCAGTTCAGGGGCAGAGAAGAGTGATTTGTAACTGTGTGAGAGGCAATCCTGGAGTAGGCTAAGTTATCTGGCCTGGGAAAAGACCCAGTTTAGAGGACTATGATAGAATTATGCAACACCCTCACTAATGTGAAGGGGAATCCTCTTCCAGTTCTAGAATTAGGGGCCTTTTTGGTCTGGTGGGTAAACCAGACTGAAAATAAGAATGGAGGTTGGTCACACTGCAGGCTTTAGATGCATCAATGTGCCTGACAGAAATATGTTGTGGATGCCCAGCCTTCTCTACCCCTAAGTCAATGTGTGCTTAGCTTTTTTTCTGGATTTCTAAATGTAATTTAATTTTTTTTCTGTGGTTATTTAAACCAGTTTTGTCATATTTTGGGTAAATTTTATCTGGCTGTAGAAATAAGACCTAACTTGGTCTGCCACTACCACCCATTTCTCTTGGCTCTTTTCCCCTTACCATTTCCTTTCAATCTCACTTGGGGTAGCATAATATTTTAGATGTTTTAAAGTTGAAATTTAAAATTAAGCCTTTTAAAGTATTCAAGTATCTAAAGATTCTCAGAAATAAAGTATGAACTGGAACTTTATGGGAGGGTGATTGGTGTTTCATTCCACCAGAGATATTAAAATTGTTTCTTAAAATAGAAAAAAAGAGTGTTAGTAAAAGATAGGTACGCTGTATAATTTCAGAAATCTAAGGTAATACTTAATAAACTGAGAATTTTTTTTCCTTAAACTTGTGTTTGCAGGTACTATAAGTCACTGAAATGTTTCTTGTGTAGACGCATCATTCATTAGCACTCTTTTTGGGGAATAACTCCATTGAGAATGCTTTGTGGCTTTTAAGAGTTTAGGGTGACTGTCAGTAAGCTATTTTGTTTTTACTTCATTACTGCACAATGAAAGGAATTGTACATTTGTTTTCTTTGTCTGTCTATTTTCCTTCATAGTTTTCACCAGATGAAAACACTTTTAACTGCCTCACTACTTACCACTATCTCTAATGTTTGAATACATCTCCAAAGAGGAATGATGTTGCCTTCTCATCAGAAACACTTTCTAAACTCCTAAGTGTTCTCCTGACTATTACTCACTAGGCAGCTCTTAATCAGAAAACTTCTTCTTTATACAGTTAATTGAAGAGTTAGCTAGAGAAAGTTCATTATTTAAAAACTTTCTTATTGCTTTTCCAAGCCTTGCCAGTACAAACAAAACACCAGCTTTTTTAACTGCTAGGATAAACATGAATGTGTGCAAGCATATCTATCACATTTCTCTCTCAATTCTTCCAAGATGTTTATTGATTTGGTGATGACAAAAAAATCCACATAATTTCCAATAGAGTGATTACCAGAACCATTTTAATAATTTAGTTCTGCAGATCACAAAGCACTCACAGCTCTCAAAGGACTTGTACAAGTACTGGCTTATTCCAGTATTCAAACTGGGAAACCATAGTGCAGGGAGTGAAAGTGAGCATTGTCCAAACAAGCCTTGTCACAGCTGAAGTGCCAGCATCTAGGTTTTCAGTAACACTGTTGGAAACTTCTTGAAACTCTTTATTTTTTCTTAGAGACAATAAGCAGACTTTGACTGCTAGTTCAAGTCTGTGGCATTGTTTCAGCAGGGGACGTTCTGCAGGCCAGCCACAGCGTGCTTTCTTTCCTTCCAGAGTTAGCTCAATTATGGGCACAGGAACTTCCTGAGGGATAGGCAAATGGTGGTGGTGAGAAAGCAGGTAAATAATGATGATATATGCTGTTGGCTTTTCTCTCATCTATTGTGTTGTCTCCTGCCCACCACCTTTCTTTCTTTATTTTAGAATTTTAAAATTGCCTTAAAGAGATATATATATAATAACTTTCCTAGCTTGTTGGGTTTGACTTTTGTTAGTCTATTTTGATGAGACCTAATTTATTATGGGGTCTGCTGCATTAAAAAAGGGCCAAGCTGATTAATTAGTATCAAAGAATTATTACAATTTAAAATACCAGAAATTATTGTTAATTGGGTAAAATGTGTCAGCCATGTCTAAGTCAGTGATCCAAGCTTTACTTCACCATTGCAAGCAGAGATGGCTCTGCCTCCTCCAAACACCTAGAACTCCATTTCAGCCGGGGTGTAGAAGAAATGACTTCGGATGCCTTCATTTTTACAGGCTACAGAACTGTAGAATCTGAGCAATTGCTTCTGTTGCTCTATTCTTAGTCCTACAGAAAAACTGAATTCACAGAATTTAGAAACTGAAGAGTTTGTATTCTGAAAAAAGAGATGTCAGCAGTTTACTCCTTCCCTTTTCCTTTGTTTAAAATTTTCAATATTGTCTTTTCCACTGCTTCTCTTTGTTATATTACAATTTGTAAGGAGCTTTCTTTTATTCTACTATTCTCTGGGTTTCCTTTGCTATGTGTATGATCTGCACTTAAAGGAGAGTAGAAGTATTATACTTGAAGTACTGAAGTATTGTAAGCAATTACATAGCTCTAAATACAAGACTCTTCAATTCTCTTTCCACCAATAATGTAGTGCTAGCCAGTCTGATGAAGATTTTGGCCTTTTTTCACTGTTCCCTGCAAAATAGTGATTATCTTCAGGGCGAAGTAATGAAAATTTAGTAGATGCTTGGTGTTTCCCAAGACTGTGAAAGATTTGGAGGTTAGTATGCCATATGAATCTGTTTTATCAATTACCTTAATAATTATCTAAAAATCTTAAGTGGAATAGTACTGGCTGTAAACTCATGAGTACTTATTTTGAGATAAATATGGAATATTTTTAGCTGGTGCTTAATTTCTGGGGAGATATATGTGACTTTAACCTTGCGCTTTTCCAGGAAACATTCCTTGCATCTGCAAGGTGGTATGCAAATTTTGTATTAACCTTGATTACCAAGATTATGAAAAGCCTGTAGCATCCTCCTCCCTGTCACACTGCAAGCGCTGTCAGGCAGTGAAGTGGAAAACACAGGATTGCTAATCAGCCATCTCGGAGTGCCTGGTTCATTTTTTTTTCAAAAATACGAGATTGACTTAAATCATGGTGTGTAAATAAAGAAGTTCTGGATATGGTTCCTTTTGTAGAGATTATTCTTTTTTAGGATTTCAGTCTGTAGTTGAAAATCATAATTACTTGTTACATAAGAAGCTCAGATTTTGTAATATTTTTATCGGCTTCTGCAAGATCCTATCCTTTTCCAAGAAAAATTGCGAATATCACACTATCAAGGAGCTGGCAATGATATATTCTTCCACTTGGCTCTTTTATTCACATGAAAAGTGAAATGAATGAAAAAGGATTATGGCAGAAATCAGTGATATATGCTTGAAGTAGATGGTTAAAAGAAAGCAGAAATTGATAATACTTCCATTTCATTATATGGGTTCTGAAAAGATTGAGTAATGAATTGTGCTCTGCTAGGGGTTTTTGGACTACCCCTAACTTAAAGAGAATAAAAGAATAAAATATAATACAGTACTGAATCATTATCAGAAAGTTCACTAAAATCTCTGTACTTCAAAACTGGAAATCAGTGAGTCTCCGAATTCATAGGCCTTGAAGAGTCAGGGTTTTCAGTTTAAAAGTCTGAACTCATCAATTCAACACTGATAAGATATATTTTTAGGTACTTTTTGCTGTGAAGCATTGTATGCTGCCAGTAGTCTGTGTTTTCCCCGACCAACTCCCAGGGCCCCTTTGGTGTTGTGGCTTAACCCCAGCTGGCAGTGAAGCACCACACACTCTCTTCATCACTTCCTTCCACCTTCCTAGTGGGATGGGGAAGAGAGCTGGAAAGCCAAAACCAAGAAAACTTCTATGTTGAGCTATAGACAGATTAATAGGTAAAGCAAAAGCTGTAAGTGCAAGCAAAGCAAAAGAAGGAGTTAATTCACCATTTCCTGTGGGCAGGCAGGTGTTCAGCAACCTTCAGGAAAGCAGGGCTCCATCACATGTAACAAGACTTGGGAAGACAAATGGTATCAGTCTGAATGTCCCCTCTTTTTCCTTCATCTCCCATATTTGTAGGCTGACTATTGCCATATTGTGTGGGGTGTCCCTTTGGTCACTTGTGTGTGTGGGGAGTCAGATGTTCTGGCTGTGCCCCCTCCCAGCCTGTGCACCCCCTGCCTACTCACTGGAGGGATGGTGTGAGAAGCAGAAAAGTCCTTGACTGTGCAACCACTGCTCAGCAGTAGCTCAAACATCCCTGTGTTACCAATGCTGTTTCCAGAGCAAATCCAAAACATTGCCATGTTATGAAAAAATGAGCTCTATCCCAGCCAAAACCAGTACAGCTGGAAAAAAAGTAATTCTGAGAGTTATGCAGCTACTTAACTTTCTTTTGTCCTTTTCTGACTTTTGTTATTTAGGGCAAGATGAAATACTCAAGAAGAATTTTTTGAGTATGTGCACACCATACTATAATGTATTGGTTGTTTTGATAGTTTTATTTAAAATATTTTCTCTTTTTCTAATGCTAAATGGGGAACAAGCCTGAGGCTTGGAGTAAAGTCAAAAGGTATTCTTCATCCAGACTAGTATGTAATAGGAATCCCATGTTGACTGGTGGTATGACCTCCTCAGAGAGAAATAAGTACCTCATACCTTTTTAATTCTCTCTACCCTGCATGTGCTTCTTTTCTGAAGTTTACTTTGTTTGAGGTGACATTGGAAAAACAACTGAGATAGTTGCTCTGAAGGAGAAAATAATCAAAATTCAAAGATGGGGGGGAAGTGTATCAGTTTATTTGTGCTAGAATCACATTCTGATCAAATGTACAAGGTCCATGTATTTAAACAAACTAGTATTGACCTTTCTGCTTTGTCCACAAGACATTACAAAGCATTTTAAAGTCACCCTCGCCCTTCTTGCCCCTCTTACCAGAATGAAGTGAATTATACCTGTGTTCTGGAAGTTCTGAAACACCATCTGAAGTAGAGCAATTTTCTGGCCCTAAGATAGTGATGGGAAGCTTGCAAACAGGCAATTGCCCTGTGGGAGATAGAGCAATGGCACAGTCAGACAGATACTTGTCTAGGCTCCAAGCCAGAAATGATTGCATTGGTGTCTTTTCAGACATATTATTTTCCTCTTAGAGAGTTCTCCCCCTTCTTCCTAGTCAGTTATGGAGCTTCTTCACTATTTTCTTAAAGAGTCTTTATATGCAGCTCCCAGAAGATCTTAAGAATTGGTATAAAGCATTTTGGAGTGTATTCCCTCAGTGAAGTATCTTGACTACCTAGCAGTGCAATCTAAGCTTTTTCCTGGTGTTTTTTGGGTTTTGGTTTTGGGGGCCTCAGTGTCTTCTGGAGCCTTTTGTATGTCATCCATGAAACTTTTTCATGTACTGTAATTTGCTGGAGTGGGTCCTGTAGCTGGAAACCGCTGTGCTTTTGTTGATGCATTTGCCAGGTTTACTGCATCTTTCCTTATGTCACAGACAAGCAACAGCAAATGGAATCCCAACTGTACTGTTAGTGCTGGACAACTGCAAGTCATGTTTTCCATGCTCATGGAAGGTACAGATTGTGTGGGCACCTCTGCTAATGTAGAGCAGAGGAATTAATGGGGTTGTTGCAGTATTACTTTACTGACCTGCTTTGGTGTGCACATCATATTTTCTGGGGGTGGTTTTGTGTGCCTGTTTGGTGCTTGTGTGTGACTTACCTCTAGAAATTTCGTAATGTAAATTTTTTGTCTAGAGTCAGCTTTTTGGCTTGGGTTACTTTTTTTCCATAATTGACAGTTTTGCTSTCTTTGCTATGTTCTCCAGACAGTGAATGTATTTCTCATTATTCAGTAGGTGGTGTCTGTTGGAACAAAATAACTCTCACCTGAAAGTGGTAGTAGCAGTTTGCTGCTATTTATGGAATGAAATTACTTACGGCAAGGAAAGCATATTTGTTCAATGTGAATGACTATGATAAGCTTTCAAAAAAATTAAATTACACAGGTCCTGTAATTCCAGTCTTACTAGTGCATTGTTGAGTCACTGAAAGAGAAATCAAATATTAGTGGTAGCACTCAACAAGTGGTGGCCTTAAGGCACCAGACAGAACAAGAGAATTTTGTAACTTAGTGGAGGTATGGATTTCTGGGGKTATCATCCTGCCACTGATTTTTTGTGAATGGGAGAAGAAACAGCAGTTGTGGCAGATCCAACAGCAGATACCTAAAGGATCTTAGGGCTTAAGGCATGTTTAGGGCATTACCAGCGCACCTTGCAAGCCATAGAAAACAAGAAGAATGGAATTAGTGATGATACTGCATCTTCCAGTTGTCAAACTTCAGCAGTAAAACACTTTTTATCTAGTGTATGTGGCTCCCCATTGGGTGAGCATTATGCTCATGTCTTGTAACTTTGGTAGGTTTGATCATTAGTTGATTTGGTCGGACCAGATTAGCTTCAGGTATTGCAGTTGGCTGGTTGACTTCACTAATAAGACTTCATCTGAAAATGAAAAAAGCCCCCAAGAAACAAAGAAACAAACCCAACCTCCAAACGGTTCAAAAATGAAAGTCTTCTGTCTTTGTGGACTTGTAGGCAGGAATGGAGAAAGATAGCCTTTGTTTAGTCTGATTTTTTTTTTTCTTCTTTCTTTGTGACAATTTAATGATGCACATGCTCAGGTGCACACTCTCATATGAGTTGATCCCCTGTTTTTCACTGTTTTCTTTTCCACAATGCTTAAGGGGTTGCTGTAAACTTTTGAACCTCCAGTAAATTAATTAAAAAGCAGTTACAACCTGCATGTCTGTCTACCCCCCTGCCTTTCTTTTTTTTTTGTGTTACTTTTTATATTCAATATAATCACTTCATGAGTCTGCACGGCAACTGGTTATCTCCTTCAGAGGTTTAGTGGTTAAAAGAAAATCAGCCGTGAATTGCTGCGTTTATCTTTGATGAATAGAACATTGATATTTCTCTAATTCTGTTCCCTGCTTCCCTCTCCTGCTATACCCACAACTGCAGGCAAGCAGCAAAAAAACCACCCTCAACCAAACCCTTGCCTTTTTCCATAATGGTTAGCCAAGGGAATGACAAGTTCTTGTTACTATATTTCTAATGTTTTTCAATGTAAAACTTAAATGCAGAGTAACAATCTGTTTGGTTTTTTTTCGTGGGAGAGAGAWGAGCCCTTCACATTGATCCCTATATGAGCTATATTATTAAACTATTTGTAATGTAGAGAAAGCTGTGACAAGTTTTCAAAATACGGTTATGCTTTTTTGATACAGGTTAAAATATCAAACAGCATGCAATGCATTTCCAGGTTGCTAAACCCAGTTTTCTGTAGCCAGAAGATAAGGTGATGTGTAACCTAACAGAGAAATCAGAACAAAGCTGAAATTTGTTTCGTTGGCACGTTTCCCTTTTAACTAAAAATGATACATGTGATGGGATTTGTGTGTATATGAGCAAGCATATGTTTGCATGTGCCTATGGTTTTTACTTTTGTTATTATAAGGATAAAATGAGCCTTAAAGTATAGCTTTATATTTGTCCCTGCACTTAATGATGAGGTCTTAACAGCATGTATTTGAACAATAAAATGGAAATTAGCAGCAGCTGTCTGGTTTTCCAAAAAGAGCTGGAACATCATCTTAGATGTACTTAGCTTGGTAGCATTGGATTCAATCTGAATTACAGTTCTGGGTGTTGATTTACTACTATTTGTACAAAGTATAATGTGTAGCATAACCAATATTTTTTAAAATGCTATGCAAGTAGTTTCAGTTTTGTTTGTCTTGTTTCAGAAATCCTACTGAAATGGAACATGGCATGCATTTTAATGCATTATTTGTTTACATATGTTAGATAAATGTGGCATAGCGCATTGAAACAGAAAAATGTGTTAAGTGGGTATTTTGTCACAACAAAGCAGCTAAATTAGACACAAGCTTTCTTTGGCTGTAGCTTTACAGAACCGTTGGTTAGGTTCAACACATTTGAATAAAGAACTGCACCCCAAATTAAAACTGTTCCCTCCCACCCCTTTTTTTTCCTTTCCAAAATTTTAAGAGCATGGAATTCACCTCCCACCCGCCCCCTTTTTTTTTTTTTTTTCTTTCTCCCCTCCCTTTTTATTTTATTTTTTTTTCTCCTGCCCTCTCCCTCCCCTTGTCCAGGGGCACTGTGTCTGATGAAATAGTACTGAAAAGTATGGCTGCTTCTGAACCTTTTTGGCTGTGATCAGATCTACAATGGCAAAGTCTGCTGAAATTCAGGAGTCTTCACTTCTGAAGTTAAAAGAGAGTTTTATTTTGAGCAAGTGTTGTGTCTTATTCTGAAAAAGAAGTGTCAGGGTCAGTAGCAGAGACAATAAACTTAGTTTYTTTTACAGATATTCTTAATAATCATGTAGAGGGTTATAATTTTACTCAGAAGTAAAATCATAACAAAGGAAAGTTATTTTCTTCTCCATCTTAGATTGTTAATTACGTTGGGAAAACTAGTTTCTCCATTTTAAAATCCAGAATACTCCAGAAACTCTACTGTAAAGTTAAAACTGGTTCTGCAAGTCTTATATATGGCTGAGATTCAAGAGCAGTTTCCCTGCTGTGCAAGACCTTCAACCAAAGCTCTGCAGAAAGCACCTTGCTAACTAATGTATTCCAAATTCTTGTACTTTTTCAAAAATCTTTTCTGATAAGTTTGAGGGAAGACTTCAGTTTGGGCCATGATGGCAGCAAAGCATAGCACATGAAAAAATTAGTTAATTGTGTTATTTTGCAAATGCAACTTTCTTGATGCAGTTTAACTTCCTTCCTAAGCAGGTTCATGCTGTATCTGTAAAAAAATAAATAAATTACATAATAAAACATTGCAAGCTTTGCAAAGCAAAGCCTGACTATACCACTCAGAAAAAAGAAAAAACAAAAACAAAGGCTTTTCATTCTGGGCTGGTAAGTAGCCTAAGTTTGCTGAAGAGTGTGGTGCTTCCCTGCTGGGTGTAGTGGGCAGGGTTGTACAGCCAGAGCAGCAGTGGTTTCGGGATCAGGAGGCTCCTACACTTTCTAGCTTATGGGTCAGCACAGTGCTGCTTTTGATGCTGAGACCTTTGTTTGCTCAACCTGGGCTGTGTCAAAACTACCTGGGACTTCTAACTTGATGCTGCACTCAGCAAACCAGTCCTTATTGATTTTTGGGAAACAAAAGGCTGTATTTCCATTTAAGATCAGGGAGGTTGTTTTCTTGGGGCTGACTGGGACAAAAGCTTGCACCAGTGCTGTTTGGAGACTTGGCTTTGCTTTAGGTAGGTTTGTAGCCTCTGTGTTTGGGAAAGGAAGTCTCTGAACCCATGGCAAATGCAAAATACCCGTAGGGCTCTGTTTTTTGTTGTTGTTTTTTTTTTTTTTTTTTTTTTTTTTTTTTTTTTTTTTTTTTTTTTTTTTTTTTTTTTTTTTTTAGAAATCTGCAGCTGATCACAAAGGGGTAAATTGTAGGGAAGGCTCCAAAGGCAGAGCACAAGCTGCTGGAACAGTCAGCAGCAAAGAGTAAAGGTGGAGAGGACCATGGAAAGTTGTCACTTGAGCTGCAACTTCCTGGAACTGGAATATCAGTACAGGGCAAAAGATCTTTCTGGAGGCATCATTTAATGGCCAGTTAAGTTGCCTCTGGAGAACCAATGGTGGCAAGAAGTGAATACCAGAGGTATTTCTAGGGAGAATTTATTTTTGACAAGAAATATTAATGATTAAATATTTAGCTTTCAGAAAATACATGTCAAAGAGAGAATCAAATCTGCTTCCTTAAGTGTAATCAACAGGTTTAGTGTGTTTATTTGCAAAACAAAGCAGAATCCAAAGGAATTGATTGTTTTTCTTCCAATTTCGAAAGAAATCAATTGCAGTTATGTAAAAATGTAAAACCAGATCAATTTCAAACCATATCAACTGTGTGAACTATAGTAATTGCAGTATTGTTCGGTCAAACCGATTAATTCCAGCGTGAGAATAGGGCTAGACGCTTGATGCCTCCAAAGATCACACAGGGGAGGTATGCAGCTGCCAATGGAACTCATTTGTGTAGAAGCTTCAACATGAAATTACTTTTTTCCTCCCAACACTTCTCTGAAAGTGCTAGAGAAAGCTAACTCTGACCATGTGAAAAATGATCCAGGAAAATTTGTCAATCACAGGAACTGGACCTCTGATTTTCCATTGGTATCATTCATATAGTTTCAAATCAGATTCCTTTAATAAAGAAAATGATTGTGTTTACACTAAAATGTGGTTTCATTTGACTGCTTCATTTTTATCAGTTCAATTGCTGTATTTTTAAATGTAGTAATTTTTCATGGCTTACGAAGGAGCCTTATTTCAGGTCTTAATTGCTTTTCTAAATTCTTCAATTCCATCTAAACATTGTAAATTTGTGTTGATAAGCAATTTATACCCATTTTATTTAATGTTGAAGTTCTTACAGGTATGTCCTCCTCTACTTCCAGAGTGATGATATTTAGTATATAATTAAACTTTTTTAGAGCTATAGAAGTTTCTGTATTTCTGCTCTAATACAATTACAAAGTTAAATTGGCTACATAGAGAATCAGAATAAAATTTCATTGCAAAACTGATAAAGATTACCCGCAGAAATATGCTTAGTATTCAGGAAGGAATATTTTTCTAGAGGGTTTGGATTTGTTTTTTGTATACAGTATATAAAAGAGTGCTAAATAAGTTTGTATTCTAGATACTGCTATGGTATAAAATTTTTCAAGAAGGGATTGATACTCTTCTGAAATTCTCCAGGGAGAATTTTCACACACTCTAGCTGAAATAAAGTTTAGCTCTGTGGGTTTTACTGGTAAATCCAGATGTGGTTATTAGTGGGCTTTAATATGTTTTTGCTTATTGTTGTTTCTTTTGGTGGCTAATGTACCTAAGCTTTTTCTTACTTTTTTACTTATTTTTTTCTTACTATTAAGATGTATTGGATGACTGCCATTGGAGGCAAGTTCCCACATAAAGGTGGGAATAGTGTTGCCTCTTGCTCTTACTACCTTGGCAGATAGCAGTAATTAAAGGCAACTTTAAATATGGTGTTTTAGTTTCTCCTTCAGGTTTTCTTTCCCAAGCTAATTAAAATGAAAAATACTCCTCTATGCTCCATCCCCTGATTGTGTGTTGCTGTGTTATCCCTTTATTTCCACCGAGTTCATTGGTAGCTTCATATAGGCAGCATAAAGCACCAAATTACCTAAGATTCAAACCTCTGGCAGCTTTTTGTCTACCTTGTCTTCCATCATCACCTTCTACCTAATTTGAAAATTCATCACCCATATTACAGCATTCAGTATTTTAATTTTATAAATGAATCTCTGCTATTTTTCTCAAAGGAGTAATTTTCTCCTTCATGGTTGTTTCCTTTCCTGTAAATGAGTTGTTGGTATTGTACTGGCTGTAAGCTGCCTTTTCTAAGGATGATTGATGCTGAGCCTGCATGCTAAGGCATGGTGCAGGCCAAGGGAAACATTGGTCCTGAAAACAAGTAACAACTCAGTTTGAGCATGAGTTGCTCCATCTCTTCTGATTAGCAGCATCAGGTCAGGACATGCATTTCCTGAAAAGGAATGTAAACAGTTTTTGAGAACTGGTCCTTGATAACTGATACAGATACTTTGTGTGCCACTAATCTTTGTCATGTCTTGCAGGCATGTATCTGTCACTGAAATCAGCCTGTTTAGAGTTTTTGGTAGCACACATTCAGTATCTGTGAGTCACTGTGGCAGCTCTAGGTTGTCAGTGTTATAGAAAAGAGACTGAGGTCAGTTATCTGAGCATCTTTAATTATATTTAAAGATGACTTGCATGGGGTATGTTAGCAAATGGGTCTACTGGTTCATTCCCAGTGAAACCAAAGTGGACACTTAGATGTTTGTTTGTAGACCCAAATCAGCACTAAAACACAGCCAGAATGCAGCACAGTGTCATTGCTGACAGGCTACTAGCACTGTGTGGTGGAACGACAAGTTCAAGAAATCCCCAGGGAAGGTCCACTGTAGTAACTGATGGTAACTGATTTCAGCCTCTCCCATTCAGATTTGTAACACCAGGTTCAGTTTGCCTGACATCACAGTGGAGATGGAGACACAGTTCACGCTGGGCCCATCTTAGTCCTTCCAAGGACACAAATATAGATGTAGTGAGAGCGACGAGCAGCTGGAGAATAAAACAATTACTAATTTTGCAAAGGCAGTCTGCATGAGGGAGATTTGTGATGGACACAGTGTTAGCTTAGCATGCATTTCATACACTAAGCATTGAGAATTAATGAGATATCCTACTTCAAAATAACATGATGACTATGTTTTGTTTATTTGGCTTCTCTATGGGTCTGGAGCTGAGGAACAAAGCCAGTACTGCTGTATCAAACATCAGCTAGCAGTGCTGAGGCTAACTTTTTTTGGTGCCTTCACTGGTTATTTCTAATACAAGGATTAAAAAAAATTCAATTATATAGGTTTGTATTAATCTACTACCAGTAGTAAGTTCCCCAGTTATGAACAACAGAGACAAATTTTATTCACACTTAGCAGGTATATGCTGTAAACCAACCTGCAGCCTCATATTCCCATGTGGCTTTTGAACATGCACATGTTGAAAACAGCCTTCTGGTCTGGGTAAGGCATTTCTGGGCTGCTCTCCGGAGAAACTGACTGTGAGTCAGGCCCATATTGACTTGCTTCTTCTTGTGACAGGTCTGCCTTAGCTGTGGCCTGTGTAATGTAGATTTTGTTGTCCTTGCAGGACAGTTCTATTTCAGGGGAAAGCTGAAAACCAGGCAATTTCAAGGGAAAACTGAAACATTCTCACAAGGCTGCAATTGCCCTCTTTTATCTTTAAATCACTTCCATCAGAAATAAAAGATGATTACTTCCCATGTGTAGTTACTATCATGTCATCTTAGTTCAGGTCATTTTCACTTACTCAAGGGGCCAAGGTGGGAAGGATCTGAGATGACAGTGGTGCTAAGCTGAGTTCATCAAAACTGAGAGGTTTTACATTTTGTGTGCCAAAGAGGCAACTGAACTGCAGTGAAAAAGGAATTACATTTCTCAAGATAAAAGAACCTTTTGATAGATGTGTGGTTTAATTCAACTTCCTAAAGAGGAAACATAGCAGTAAAACATTTCTGCATCTGTACATGTAGCTACACTTGCTCAACATGAAATTTCTTCCTCTCCCTCTGGTTTCTAAAGGACAAGGCTGTGCTGGCAGATTCTGCATTGTGTAGATAATGGTGTACAAGTAAGTAGAGCCTATTGTGATGAATTGTGGGGATTGCTTTATATTTAGTTATTGGTAAGCACCTGTTATTGTGAATAGATCTTTATTTAGCTATTCTTGTTTCAAAATATTATATTTCTGTTCACTCTTAGCTACTGGTTCTGCCAGAATGCCCTTACCTTGGACTTGTTCATGAACAGCTGTACTGAGTAACTGCATGTGGACAAGACTGCAATCTCTCCTGATGAGTACAAATACATATTTATCCAAGTAGCTGAAACTGTTAACAGATGGCAGATGGAAGTAAAAACATATTGTGTGCGCTGCTCCTTCTTTCTGTGCTCTTCCCCCTCCTCTATTTGGGGAAACCAAAGAGAGAATTATCATGTGTTCTTGAAAAGTGGATGTAGCTACTCTGCCAATGAACTTTCAAACACTCTGCTTCCAACAAAAGACTTTTAATGTTCTCATTCCTTTGCAGAGCTGGAAAATGTTAAATAACAGTTCTGAAAAAAACATCAGAGCAACTCCTTGTCATCTCTTTAGAACAGAATATAGATATTTGCAAGACAGAATGTCAGTCAGGATTTGAAGTGGGGTTTTTTTGGTCCATTTGAATAGAGAAACACTGAGTTCTGCTGATGTTATAAAATCTTAAAATACTTAACTTACTGTTTAGAACATTGGTTTTCAACATGATTTTCAGGGACTTCCAGCATCTTGAACCCCTAATTATTTTTTGTACGAAGGGGAAACCTTTCTTCCTTGAAGTGTATTGAGCAATATGAGTTCTCCTTAGTCACACTGATCAAAGGGTCAGGTATATTCACAGGAATATACCTTTTTTCTATACCTTGCAGGAGTTAAATTAAATCCTCTACAATTTTGAAGACTTGCTTGTTTTTTTATTACTTTTAGTAACACTTTTTATTTTTCCCTTGTCATATCTATCCCAGAAAAGAAGTGGGGAAATTTTTTTGTTTTGTTTTTGAAGTATGTCTAAGACCATTGGTCATTTGAAATTGTAAGTTCTTTTTTAATAAGAAACATTTGAAAGGGACTGATGGTGACATGAAATTGAAAGCACAAATAGTTCTGATGTTTATGGCCATCTCATTAGGTTAGGTTAAAGTATAGTTAATCAGGATGTATGGGTTAGGTCTCAGAAGTGAAGTTTGGGAACCCTGTGTTTTCCATGTAGTTTTTGTTTTTCTACTGCACTGGGGGATTGTTTGCTTTCTCTGAAGTGTTCTAGTTTTATATTACCTTGTTATTGTCTCCCCATAACTTTTAACAGTGGATTTACTGGATAAAATTGGTAGGAAACATTCAGTAATTTCTCTAATCAGCTTGTTGCCTGAATTACAGTACCTTCAGAGAACTGACTATTTTTTCCATTGGAAGACTTCATTCACCCACTTTCTGAGTCTAAAGAGAGGAAACCTGGTGGGCAGGTTTTACAAGCTAGTAGTACAGAGAGATTAAAACTGTCAGAAGACTGGCATTTGAAAATTTGAGGAAGTGCAGTTTGAACTGGGAGCTTTACTTACCAAAGGCATAGGAGCATCCTTGGGGCATGACTGTAAAATGAGGCTGTTAAGTCTGGCTGTACTTTCACATGAGATTAGGAACATACTTCCCTCCCTACTATTCCCAGCATGGGTCAGCCAGCATTGGGTTGGCCCCACACAGCTTCCCAGGGTTTAGTAGGGGAAGCACTGCCTGGCCACAGGAAAGTATGAGCCTGCTTCATCTGTGATTTCAGTTTTGTTACTGCCCAGAAAAGCTGTTACAATTCAAATTTATTGAACCTTATTTTTCCCTTCCCGTTTGAGGCTGTGCAGGGCCACTCCCTCCGCTCTGTGTGCTTTAGGACTCATTGGACCAACCCACTGGTTTAACCACTGAGCGTGGCAGAAAGACCTAACCCTTCAATAGAAGTCAGCAGAGTTTCTTTTCCTTGTGGAAGGATGAGCTTTGGTGCTGTTAAGAGGCAGCACTGGGCAGGCAGGAGCAGTTGAGACTAAGAAGGAAGCCAGCCTTCCTATTGTAATAGGAAAGTGCTGAAGGTGTCAGCTGCTTACTAAAATGTTGTTAAAACTATCTAAACTTCAGAAAAAGAACATTGTTTTTCATCCATGAAGTTTTTGTGTTTGCAATATAATAGCTCATTTAAAACACTTACTTATATTTACATATCTGTAAATCCCCAGTGTTTTTTATGATCAAAAGCTGGAAATTAGAAATTGCTGCAATACTTGGGGATCTGAAAGTAATCCTGTGAATATACTATCTTCATTTCAGCATTTTACCCTTGTTTTCTGAACAAGCAGGGATCTATTCTTGAGGCTGTGAAACAAAAAGGAATTTTTATGGATTTATGTATTAAAAACTGAGCATTCTGAATTACCTTTGGAAAAAAGTCACCTATTATATGTGCTGTGCTACAGAGATCCCTTTCATGATTCAGTGTCAGTCACTGTCTCAGAGTGCTCACTTTTAATATTTTGCTCACAGTTTAAATTGGCTTTATAAAGCAGTTTAATTACTTTAAAAAATTATTTTAAATCTGCTGGGTCAAAATGTTATCAAATTGTATTTATTGGTCTGAAAAAGTAATTTTTGCTGTAGGTTTCTAAACATAGTCTTCACTTTCCACTTTGCTACTTAAATTATCATTGACTTCTAGTAACTACTCTAATAGTAACCATGACTATCTAAAGATGGTTATTAAAACAATTATATAGCTAAAATTATTTTTAAGAACCTGAAAACCCTTAAAAGCATTTCAAAGTAGCACTTACGATGTAGTAATGATGGGAAAGGTGATATGGAACAAGCTGTAATTAACAGCTGCTTCTGTTTTTAAAAGACAGCTTTAAGTATGTTTTTCATATTAGATTTTAAAGAGAGACAACTCTCACTGCTTAAGCCAATTTGTTAAATATGGGGAAATTGCATTCCTGTCCTTTGAAGGATACTGGAAGGATTGAAAACCTGAGTTTTGCACTAGATGACTGTTTTGTCTGCCTTATGGTAGATGAGATGTCAAGTCCATACTTCAGCTTAAGCTTCACTTGTGATTCAAGGAATGTTAGAGAATACAGAAACTGAAAGGAAGCTTCTCTTGGGACCTTTCAGAGCAGCTAATGATTATTAGCTACAATATCTAATGACCTTTTCTTATTGTGGTCTGTTATACCTTCTCCTGTGCACAGCAGTTTTTATTTGGCTTCCAATCATATTAATTATAATAATTTTTGTCATAGCAACCAAACCTTACAATGTTTTGTTGCTAAGGGGTTTGTTAAAATGAAGATAAAAGTATACTTAATTGGAGATTTTTTTTTTATTGTTAAAATTAGAACAAAATACACTTAATTGGATTTTTTTTTAAGTTAGTGTGACTTTAAATGAGTGGGGCTTTTTTTCCCCTGAGTCTTCTGACAAGCTTGGAGTCTTTTATTCTGCTAAATATGTAGATTCATTACTACTTTTTATTTCCTTTAGTAAAGGGCAAGATATGCAGAAGAAAAAAAATTAAATTCTTTAAGAAACTCTACTATTCTCTCTGTTATTATGGAAGTTTTAGAATCTTTTGCTTCTGCCATTTAAGAAACTGCTTAAAAATTGAGTCAGCCCCATAAAAAAATGAAAAATGTGATTTTTTGGCAAAATCCAGTGGAAAAAATGGAATACTGGGAACAGTTACACTATGACTGTTAAAACGGTCCTACAACTGTTATCCTAGAACTATGCTCCCAGCCTTGCTGGGATGGTTACTCTTAGAGGGATATACTAAGCCAGTAATATGGTTTTGTTGGGGTCAATGTTAAGATGCAATATGGAGAGTGAGGTTTCACTTGTATGAATGGTTATTTCTCTAGGTAACTAGCTAGGAAACTTACCTAAAGGGGAACCTCTGCCTAGCCTTAGAAAAAATAGAGGAGGAGTTGTTGTTGTTTTGCTAGCTATTTCATAGGGAGTGATCCTGTTACATTCCATAGGAGCAGTCTCACAGGAGAGAGATTTTTCTATGGCAAAACAAAAAAGTGCATCAAAAGGAACAGCTGAAAGGTTAAAGCAATTTCAGCTAACATGGACCTACCCCCATGTGTGAAAGAGGTCTGGAAGGATAAGCGTAAGAGGGCCAAGAATACCCCAACACCACTGAACCCAAAAGCTGCTGTGATTTAAGACTAGAGCAATGGTGATTATTACAAGGAGGAGGAGATCTTTTAAACAGTGCAAGCCATACCTAATGACAGTAATAAAAAAGGGAGTGAGAATGTAAAACAGTAACACACCAGGCCTAAAGCATTAATGACTGAAAAAAAAATAAAACCACTTCTCCCTGCCCCCATCCTGTCCATCCCCTTCCCCTCACCATGTTCCCTCCCTTCCTCCTTAATTCTTCCAGTTTTTATTGCTGAGCTCAATTCAATATGACATGGGGTGTCCCTCTGGCCATTTGGGGTACAACCATCCTGCTCGTGCCCCCTCCAAACCTGCTGCCCACCTGCAGCCTCCTTGCTGGTGAGGTGGTGTGGCAGCAGGAAAGTCTTGATGCTGTGCAAGCACTGCTCAGCAATAACTAAAACATCCCTGTGGTTTCAGCACTGTTTTGGTTGAACCCAAATTGTAGCATCATATGAAGAAAATTTACTTCATCCTCTCTAAAACCAGCACATGAATAAATGTACAAAAATTGAGTATAAGAGATCTTCATCCACTTTATGCAAATAAATTGTTCCTCTTAGACCTCTGAGTTCATGGAAAAGAGTTATGTGAGGACAAGTGTAAGGATGATTCAGTTGATACTTTTTGAGATTCAATGAGAAAAGTTTTGAGTAAAGGTTCTTTGTCAAGGCCTAAATTTTCTTGTGAAATATATATATATACATATAGGTAAAAGACAATGTGTAGTTTGTTTGCCCATAAAAAAAAGAAATTATGGGTAGGAGTAAAATTTGTGGTCATAGATCAGGAACGTGAGGGAAAATCCAATAATGGAATTTCAACAAGAAATCTTCTGGAAGCTCTGCACTTCAGCATCCTGACAAATGAGTTAAAAAATTGATGTTTAAGTAAGAGAATTTTTTCCCAGATAATTCAAAATTGTTTTGGATAGTCAAAGCTTAAATTGCCTTTGAAAGGATTAGAAAGGGATATTCACAAGACTGAGCTAAATAAATTTAATGATAAAAATATTACAGAATCAATTCTACGTTTGAGGAGAAATTCCAACTACTAGCACTTCATGTTGATCATGGATGATGGCAAAGGAAGTTACCAGGAGGAAAAAGCTGTTGGATGGATTGTAGAATCATTGCTCTAAAAGGTAATAATAAAGAGAAATAGAACATTAAAAATTTCAAAGAGAAAATTAATACAGAAAGAATAAACCAGAAAGCTTTTTGGGATTAGTTCTAATAGCATCAGTTTTTGACTGTTCTGAAGTGGTACCTGCCATACAGCCCGGTAAACTGTGGTTAAATAAAAGAAAAAGGCAGTTTACGGAGGAAAAACAACTCCCTAAGCTTTCAGCATAGGAAAAGAGCCTTCAAGAGCAATGAAAACAGTGAATATATGCTTTCATTGCATGTATTTCACAAGAAGTGGAGAAAAGGGTATTTTCTTGCCATTTATAGTATATCAGGTAAATACTTTTGTATTTTTTTGTCATATTATACAATGCAGAACAATTTGATTTGAGTTTTTTCTATCTATATGATATTTGTAAACTTTACAGCAATTGATTCATATGTTTATGAGAATTTTTTAAAGTTGGTCAAAGTATGAAGAGCAATTTTAGAGTTATATTTAATTTTGGAACTCACATTTTGACAGGAAAAATTATATTTTGTGTCAAGTAGAAAGTACAAGAAGCTTTTGGAACTTCTACTTTAGAGAGAACTTAAGAGGATACCTGTATAAACTTCTGACATTCTTACAGAGGCCAGAAAGGCTGATGCTGTAGGTAGTAAAATGATACAAGTTACAATAGTTTAGTGTGCTTTTTTGACTTTAAGCCTTTTTAGAGGAAAGGCAAAGTTGTCTATTCTCAACCTATTCAGCTTCCATATACTTCAGAATAAGTTCTAATCTAAAGGGTTCTTCAGATATGAAATGGTGTTCATTTTGCTAAGTGTCACCCTTACTTCCTGATGTTTTTCTTTAGTGCATTAAAGATGTCTTCTTCAGAGCTGTAGTTTTTGGTCTTCCATTTTAACCATCTTTCATCCTGAAAGGGCAAGCAATAAAATGGAAGTTCTTTATTATTTAGTGTCCTGTAAGTAATCATTTCCAAAAAGGAAAAAAATGTGTAGTTACCATCATCTTTCTCATTGTCCTCTTGTTGACAGCATTTTCTGGCTAAGGAAACATACATCTCATTAGCTAGGACATGGAAATCACTGGACTGCTGCTTAAAATGGCACATGATATTAAAGAATTTTTAGAGCTTGAGATATCTCCTAATAATCAGAAACCCCTGGATAACAGGTCTCCTTTTTTTTGTGTGTGAGTAGAATCACATGCTGATCCTTTCCTCTGCTTTCTTTGACTGGTATTCATGAATTATATGTGTATGTGAATAAGTATATAGATATACAACCTATTTTTCAAAAGAATGTGGAAAAGCAAGCTGCAAGCCAAATATAAAACTAAGATCCTAGTGTTGACCTTGAATCTACTGCCTGGAAGGTGTTCCAGAGAATACAAAACTGAATTCTTCTGAGGGATGCACAGCAAAAAGATAAGAGGCAACAGTTACAAGTCTGACTGCATGTATGGAAAAATGAGAATTTAAGCACTGGTGTTACCATTCATGCCAACATTTGTGTATTCAGCTTTGTTAATTTCCTTGTCTGCACTTTGCACACCATCCTGGCTCTATGGATGGAGTACATCACTAGTAGATATTTCACAAGCACAGCTTGTCCTGTGAAATCAAGCGCCAGCTCTTGACACCTGGGCAAAACCAGCTGCTCTTAGTTGCAGAGAAAAGACTTGGAGCTTTTGAGGAAAAAGGAATCAATGTGCTCCTCACTGGCACAATGGATTGAAACATAGGCAGGAGGAAAATGATGAAGGCAAAACCCCTCTCTATGTATGGAATGAATAATTTGGAAAAGAGGCAAGTGCAAAGCACTTCCTGACTCCTAAAAAGCAGAAGTTTACAACAAATATGTTTGAATTGATCACCATAGGAGGTTGCAGAGTAGAAGCTCTGTGTGATCTTCATGGGTGGGCTGAAAATATAACTGCTAGACAGTGCTCTTTGCAGTCATTGACATATGATGGGTCTTTGATTTGTATAAAATAGATTTATATTTTATTGATTCATTGCAAGCACATTTTTATAGCAGTAAGCCGCTTATTTTACAAAGGGAAAATATGTGATGTAAATGACAGTGAGTCAAAAGAATAATTTCAGAAATGTGAGCAGTCTGCTATGCCAGTAAAAGAAATGTTTATATATTTGTTTTCATTATGTGCTGAAGCATATGCATTGAAGCTTCTTAGGTAAGGGGAAATAATTCTAGGTGGGTGGTACTCCAGACAGGTTATGAACTACTATTTAAAGAAAACACCAAAACCAAAAACTGAACAGAGTTAAGTCGCTTAACTGATAATGTAGTCATTAATACTCATGTATATTTATAGCACCATAAAAAGCAGATCACTTATAGGTAAATGTTACCAGGTAAAATAATTGCTCTCTTAGATACAGGCATTTTGAATTCATTTGCAATAAAAATACTCTTTGTTTTCAAGAATAATTATGTACTTTTGGGAAGGCTTCTTGGTCCATGAATATACAATAGGATTCATGTTTCCTAGTACAGATCATGTACATTCTCTATGTCTGTTAGCAAAGCAGCAGACCTGCTCCTTTAGCAAGTCCTGCCCCATCTATCAGCAGCAGCGTAGGAGGCTGTATTTACAAACCTTAGCCTGGCAAACTGCTTCCTGTCCAGCTGAGACAGTCAGATTTCAGACCTCTCTTAAGAAGCATTATCACATTTATTGTATATGAGCATGAAAAACAGATGCAAAATAAAAACAGGTAGAAAAGCCCTATATGTACAAAACTGTGAAGTTCCAGAAGGTAGGGCTAGAAAACAAACCAGTGATGGTTGCAAATTTATCCCAGACATGGGCAAAGGATCCTAAGGCTTGACTTGTAAATGGATAAGTGACTGTGGAACACTGAGGAGGGAGGGGAGAACGTGACCATTTTTGTGTCATGTCAACAGGTGACACACAACAGGCAGTGTAAGAGAAGGGAAAAACATGGTTTCAAATCCTTTGAGACTTTGCTGTAGTTGGACAAGATTTTTATGCTCAGCAAGAAGCTTCTATTAACAGCACAGGGAAATGGCTGAGAAATGCTTGCCTGCTGTTCAGAAACACTGTGTGAACACAGCTTTTTGTTTCACATATATTTTATTTTGTCTTTTAGAAGTTAATTTAGTGCTTTGTTCTTAGAGGAGTATATAATTGCTGGATTTACTGAAGTCAGTTTGTAAATTGGTCAAATTTGCCCTAGTAAACACTGAAGACTTTTTGTTTCAATGGAGTATTTAGCCACATGTTTTTTTGAGAAGTGGCTTTCAGGTAAATTGGTCTTGCTGGTTGGATCAAAGAAAGCATATGCTTTGCTGGCAGGGACAACTTTGAAATGAGTTAAGAGACTTTCCCACCTTCCAGGGAGAAAATAGTGTATGGTAGTTAAGAAGCAAGATTTCAGGCTTTTTTTCCTAGCTAATATACCTAACTTTTATACACAGTCTCCTGCATGAGTGAATCAAAAGGGCATTAACAGGTATTTTCAGATAAGCATGTGAATAAAGAATGGTTGGAGTTGATAGCTCAAGGTCTTTTTAATCCTAAATTGTTCTATGATTCTATTAATTTATTTTTGCTTTAAGTAATTTAAACTTCTGTTCCAAACTTGTGCTGCCAGCTATGGGACACTTTCAACTTCTGAATTTATTTTTACTATACTACCTCATAAATGAAGATATTGTTATTGTAGGAAGTTTTCAGCTATCTGTTTAGAAAATATATAGATACCCTTGAATGGAAGCTTGAGAAGCTTCATGGCTTTTCATGAATGAACTGGAGAACTTTAAATCAAAGGAATCAAATTACTACCCTTGAAACTCCTTTTGGAGGAGAGCAAAATCCTTTTATCCTTTGCAGAGAGGGCAAGAAACAGTGAAACAGGACATGGTCAGGAAGACTGGAGGGGAAAAAAAAAGAAAATGATGGCTTGGGAAATAATATTTTCTTGAAAAAGGAAAATTGCACATCTCTTTTTATGTGTACTCTGACTTGATAAACTGGCCGAACTTACAAATGAAAATATCACCTTGAATACAGTGGTTACATTTCTTTTTTCATGGAATGTTTTTTCCATTAAGTGACTTCCTACAAATGGTTTGGCTAATTATCTATGAAAAGGGATGCTACCCTTTGGTTTGTCAGTGAAAAGCATTTTGACTTGACCTCATTTTATTGTCAAATCTATTCATTAATGACCYAGGTGGGGAGATTTGGGTTGGTTTGGGGTTTTTTCCCTTCTCTAGTCTTACTGATGAAAAAGGCAGCTAAGTCAAAAGAGACAACCAATTAATTGAATTCAGTGAATTCAGTATAAAAATGTTCATTTTCAAATGTATTAGATTTTATTTAAATTTTAGAWGAAATTTTAGTAATTACCTTCATGTAGTTTAGTTAAAGTATGAAATTATTTGTATTGACCTGTCAAGGTAGCTCTTGTTATAAGCTCTTGTTATAAACTACAAATATTAAAATTATGTCTTTCCCAACTTTTACCKAGAAAAGTTTGGGTATGAAGTATGGCATGTGTTCATCTGGCTTCTCTTGTCTGAGGTCTCAGTAACACTCTTAGTCACAGGTAAATATTGGAATACAGTCCTCATTGGTTAGTTTTTAGACAAGACATGAAAATTTCTATAGGTATAATATTCCATTCCTTATTTTCACTTTCCTCAGGCTACATGCACTAAAAAACTTAATTTCAGCTAACTGCTGTGAGCCTAATTTCACATTGCATCCATTTTAGGAACTCTTGCTGCAGTGACAATTTTTATCTATTTTTTTTTTTAATGGAAAAACATAAAACCAACCAAACTCAAATCCTGATTATTTCTTTCTGTCTTATCCTTTGACTAGCTTCTTCACTGTTCATTGGGTAGAAAAAGAGTTTGAAACTCAATAAAAATTTAAAAACTGAGACTACATAGTAAATATTTACAGTTTTTGATGTATGGATGTCTAAGAGCATGGAGGATGTGCATGGAAGAGCATCTTCAGAATGAATGAGATGTTTTTTTGTGTGGTAGTTAATGTAACAGTTTATGTTAGAGCTCCGTAAGCTGGTGGAATCATGAGGTGCTGTAGTAACTTAATCACACAGAGATGCAAGGGTCTGCTGAAGATAATTGTCTGAAAATAAGCACCCTGTGTCAGTGTCAAAAGCATTCCCTTTAATGGTACTTCTGGATTTCCCCCCTTGGAAATTAAAATGTTTCATAATTAAAAATTTCTTTTTGTACGTCATGTGTATTTTTATTTCAATTAAGGACTATTCTACTATCACAAGTTTGTGGTAAGGATATGTTTGGTTATTTCTTTCAAAATGATCTAAAATAGCCTTTTAACATATGTTCAACTTATCTATTTTTGTATTTGTTTAACTCATAATAGTAGCAGGAGAGTATTTGAGGCATAGCAAGAGATGCTGCTGAATTTCTGGGTTTTGCTCTTCATAGAATTGTGCTTTAAAGCCTTGGAGCCTAATCACTTTTTTTGTTAATAATTGTGTGCCTCAGTCTTCTGGTGCTCAGCAAAAGTTTACTTTGCATACAAGATATAACATTTTTTCTAGGTTAAAATCAGACATGTCTAAATGTCTAAACAATAAATTATTCAGCTTGAATATTATAACCATCTCTTAATGTTTCCTTATACTCAAAGTTAATTGTCATGGTAATAGTATACTCCTTTTCTACTCTTATAGTGTGTGGATGGAGTTTCTACAGCAAACAGAAGTTTTTATTGGTTGTCTCTTACAGTGTCTTGAAATCTTTTATGATGCTAGAGAGAGTGGCAGTTAAGACAGTTGGAGGAAAAAATCCTATGTGCCCATGCAGGTGTGTGTTAATACCCCGACATATCCATAATAAATGTCTTAGCTTACAATGAAAGAGTTTTGTCCTCAGAAGTCCATCCTGGATGCAAGATTTGAGGCATTCAATACCTTACAGTGAAATAGCATAAGATGAAGAGGAAGGAGGAAAAGAATGCATGACTGTAAGTAAGGGATAGTTCTCCATATCTCTCAGGCACAAGATGAATAGCCCCTGAGTCTCTAGATATTCTGACATCCACTGAATTTATTGTTCTACAAATACCTTGAATTTTTTCACATCAGAGACCTGTTTACAACACAGAGATGGATCACGCAGGTTTTTTTCTTTTGTTTGTATTGTCCTTATTCATCACTTACTTTTGTCAGGACCGTGATGTTTGACTTTGGTTCTGTGCACAGGATTGACTAAGTTTAAGCCAAGGATAGCCAGATATGCCAAAGGACAAAATGACTGTTACTCAATTTGTCGTATCTGCCACTATTAAACAGTAATCACTGTGAGGGAGGGGAACAAAATGCTTTGAATAGCCCTGTCCTATCACTGTTTACCTTGATCAAAATGGAAGTCTGCTTTGCCAAGGTACAATGTTTATTTCCCATTCCGATTACAGAGGAGAAGCCATCCACTGGGATATCAGTCATTGTAGCTATCAGCAAATGCTGGTAAATTAAAGGTGATCTTTGAATATTTTGTAGTATTTTGGTGTTTTAGTGAAATGTTTTCTCTTTGCTGCCTATAAAGCAGCTGGCCATAAAAGATACTGAATCATATTTATGGTTCTCTAAGCAAAGTGTGCAAAAGTAATTTTAGCAAATGTTATGAAGTAAATTAAAAAAGATAGGTTTTGTGAGGTGTTTGTTTTAAAATAATGAAATCTGGGTAGAGCTTCTGTGCTCAAATGTCATGAGTTGATGTCTTAAGTAAACATGGATATTGAGTTAAAGCTACTGTTCAGGTTTGCAGTTTCAGCTTGCTTTTTAGAAGTAATAGTTAGGCTGCTTTAGGTGACGCATGATTCACTGAACCTCTCTGGGGCATTACATCACCATGATACAAGATCTAATCACATCGATTTTCTTACATATCACAAATGTTTCTTATTTAATATTTTATTAGTATTTGGTTACTGTTTGTGTTATTTATTAGGCATCCTTAGCCAAAGTATAACTTACCTGACTGAGTAATTAAATACAAAATTTAATGGTTGTCATATCAGGCCAGGATAGCTGAGTAGAAAGTGCAGTGGACGAGACAGCATGTTTTTTATGTGAGTGTGTATGTTCTGGTATCTAGTTTCCAATAATAGAGACTTTATCAACTTTCTGCAGTTGGCACACCTCAAGCTTTGGTTAGCGTCAGGACAGGGATTGCCTGAATGCGGCCGACACACTCCACTGAGAGAATATAATTGTTGGTGCTCTATGAACACTGTGGGGAGATTAGATCTGTTTAGAATTCTGAAATCCAAAGAGCTGAGTGTTGTAACTGGAAAGTCTTGAAACCTCAGGCTGAGGTTTGGCTGACATGGTTGGCATATCCGGCTTGAAACTGCATGAAGAGAGGGTCTGAAATGCCTGGCTGAGGTACTTGGAAGCAACGTAAAATTCTGTTTATGAAATTGTTTTTTACATATTTCTCTCTCATGTTAAGTTTTGCCGTTACAGACATATGATCTGTTCATATCAAGCAAGAGTAGAATTTTCCTCGGTGTGTGTGTGAGCACAAATTATATCTGTGGATGAAATGGAAATGGGCAAAATAACTTAGAAAAGTGCTATTAGCTTAGAAAGTGTTACAGAAGCAGCCGCAAAAGAAAGTACAGCACTCCAATTTCCAAACTGACTAAAGACAGATTATTGGAAGAAAATCTGAAGAATGTGAACAATACAAATAACTCATGAAATCTGTGACTATTTTATTTCCAAAATTCTTTAGGCACTGGCTCTTGTATTACTAGATGTTTTGGAAGTGAGGTAAAATCTAGGACTACCTTTAGTGTGATCTGCAGGCATTATGCGTGTGTGTTTCCTCCCTGTTTGGTGATACCCATTTTCATGACAACAGTGGGTGCCACCAGATATGCCCATCACACCAGATGTGACAAAGTAATTAGTTGGAGTTTGGAATTTGTGCCAACTGAATATTAGTTTGGTGTCTTTGTTGCCTTGTGATGCCTTGATGCTCGTGTTTCCAGTCTCATAGTTGCATTAATTTTATGTCTGCACTGGCCTTTCAGTCTGGTCTAAGACGGAAAATGTTTACTTACTTCACCAGAAGTTTCCCCACCATTTTAACTTTGTATTTTAAAAGTATAGAAATAAATTTTGGTTTATAACTATTTTAGTGTTTGAGGGTGTCAGCAATGAGGAAGCAGAGAATGAGTCTTAGGCAGAGTGTAAAGCTCCTGTGAAGCCCGAGTGCTTACAGGAACAAGAGAAACCTCAGGTGATATCTAAATAGAAGATCTAAAAGAAAATAGTGCTATGGAAGCTAAGTGCACTCAATTTTGAAAGAGAGGACACTAAGCTTGTCAGATGAGGATGGAAATGAATCTTAGTTTTATTGAGGAATGCAACTTGGTGATGGTACTTTTGCTTTGAAAGATGAACCAAGGAAATGGAGTAGTAAAATTATTCTTTTGGACATGACAACTTTGAAAAGAGAGAGAATTAAGGAAGATGGAGCTGTAGTTGCAGGAAGCCTTCTTTTCACGTGTGCAAATTGAGTGTACTTGGGAAGGAGTGAGGGGAGCAAGGCGGCAAATGAGGAGAGAGTCTGGAACACAGAAAGCTGTCAAGAAATGCCTGATAGAAGGGAACATTTTGTTGAGGAAAGGAAAAATGAGGAGAAATTAAGTTTTCAAAAGGAGAATGTTAGGTGTTAATTTTCCCCTGAAATGATTTTTATTTCCTAAGAAGGGTGTTGGAAATTCTGACATTAAATGAAAACATTGGAAGTTGTTTTAGGATCTTCATGTTTATTTTGGTAGTGTTGTACAAGTTACCTTCGACTTAAGGGAGTTTCTTTTACAGAGTTAAGATAAGTGTACTCAGTGTTGTATATCAAGGGCAGGTGTTACACATTGCAACCAGTATTCTTTAATTCAAAGCTGCCAGGAGATGTGGGAAGGAGAACCTAAAGKTTACATGGAAAAGAGCTGGGTTTGTTTTACACAAGGGAAAGCAGAAAGGAATCTGGTAACTCTATGTGAATCAGTGGAACTCATGAAAATATATGAAAATGTTGCTAATTAAAAATGGCATCATGAGTCTGACAGTTTATCAGCAGTCTTTGGATAAACATAGTTAATATCTGCTGAGACACAGTGCCCTGTTCATTGTGTGTAATCAATACCTTGGCCAAATTCAAAGTATGTGTTGGCATATGTAAGCACATTCATGCACACATCTCTATATGAATACAAAATGCAGAAATATTTTAATATGCTATAAGTGGATGGCTTGTTCTTCTCTAGTGCCTCTAGTATCTCATTTGGACATTATGTATATATAACCAGATGTTATATATACGTATATATATATATGTTAATATATACATGTGTACATATAGAGTTGAACCTTGTGCTATGTATAGGATTGTGGTTTTATTTGAAAGGTTGTTGAGAATTGATATCCAGAAGAACTAGTGTAAACAGATCGAGGCCTGTAGTTTTTAACACAAAGATGTATTTTGAATAATTTTTGTAGCTCATCTTTAGAATTGTGAAAAGAAATATTATTGCACATATATTTAAAATGTGAGCATAAAGTAAATGTATATTCTATGGTGAACTTTGCTAATTTAAATCTACATGGATTTTTCACTAGGAAACAAAAGAGAATTTGTGATAGATACTGGCACTGCCTTCTCTATTAATTGCGGTAGAGCAATGTACTCTTAGCTTTTGCCTGGTTTTCGTCTGTGGTTGTTAAAGCTGTGTTTTAATGTTGGGAATTTCTTGTGGCCTGTGGTGTTCTGCAAACCTTTGTGAACTGAACATGATGATGATTGGCTGTGACTGCAGAAGCCTCAATCTGGTGAGGAGAGAAAGCATCATTCCAATTGCAAATCCTAATTTACTCCCATTTAAGAATTGCCTTTGTCATCTTTTATAAAATGTCATGTAAGTGAAAAGCACTGTGTTGAACATAATGCAGAGTGCTGTGATACAGATATCAACTAGACCCACTGGTGGGATAATATCCCTGTCCCCTTAGTGGAAAAAAGGGCATTTTAAATATAGGTTATGACTTTCCTTTAATAGCCACTGGCACAATCTTTAATAACTTACAACGGCTTACAATAATGAACAATGAACCTTGAGAGCAGAGTTTCTAAAACGTGTTTGTCTTGGGCTTTAAATTTATCTTAACCGATCTGAAGGTTACTGGTAAGTATGTCCTTCTCTCTTATCTGCTCATTGTAGATAAAAATTGTAATTTTATGAGGTGAAAGGTTAGTGCTCATCTATGCAGTCTTTTTCTGCCATTTAATAATCCATCTGTTAGAAAATTATTTTATAGGCATGTTAAAAATAGGTGTTTCAAATTAAAAGAAGCTATGGTAAGTTTGCTCTGCTCATTATAGAACCTAAGCTGTTTCAAGAATAGTAATTGCTTGGTGTTTCACAGCTATTTTTCTGAACAATTAAAAAAAAAACCAAGTTGGTGCGTTATCCTGAAAAAGTTCAAAGAATGTGATTATGAATGATTCTTGATTATTTCTCTCTTTCAGGAGACAATATTAATTTGGGAAGTATTTTTACCTTCCTTTTTCCATGGAGAAAAATGATACATTCAAGTGCAATTCCAGAGACCAGAAACATTACTTATTTTGGTAGGCAAAATTGCTGAAATAGCTTATGTAGTACACCTATAGAAGAAACAAAGAAGGTCTGCTCAGTATTATCCTTCAGCACTTAAGAAAAATATAAAATGGATTTATTTTGAGAACAGAGACCGTTTTCTCTTGAATTTAGGATTCATCATTCCTGTGTTTGACTTTTCAGTTTAGCTTGTTTGTTCAAAGGCTAGTTGAAGTATCAGATGTCTTTGCAGATTGATAGTAGAGGGAAGGTGGAAAGGAAAACAACTAATAAGACTTTAGTGGATACATTGAAGTTAAGGGTTTTAAGGGGGGCAGAGGAAATTCTTTGCCCCAAGTCTCTGTCTGATTAATTTTTATCTTTGTGTGATGTGCCTTACTTGACTTGGCAGTAACTTGTCTTCTCTGCTCTGATCCAGTTTCATTTGTTGAGCTCCTTAATAGTGTGTAAGTCCTTCATATTTCTCCCTGCAAACTGAGAATATAAGCGGAATACCTTTAACTGTCTACTTCAAATAAATGTAAGAAACTACAATGATTCTGTATTTAATTCTTTTACTGTTAAAAGCTCTAAAAATATCCCAGAAATATATACCTGGAGAATCCCTTCTCAGTTAATTTAACATATTGTCAGTGGTGGGGAAATGTAGATTTGGTATCATTCCTGACTTATGTTCATCTACTTAACATCACAGACAGATTTCACAGCTATTACTTTTGCTACTTCATCTTCTTTACCACCTTTTTTACTACCTCTACTGCCCTCAAAAATAAATATTTCACTGTCACAATCTCAAATGCAAGTTTCTGTTCTAARTAGGAAATTAGGGAATTAATCTTACTTGTCTGATTTCATTAAGCAAGGCAT
This sequence comes from Cardinalis cardinalis, assembly GCA_014549065.1. NCBI lineage: Eukaryota > Metazoa > Chordata > Aves > Passeriformes > Cardinalidae > Cardinalis > Cardinalis cardinalis. The sequence goes on along the minus strand of JACDOX010000037.1, from coordinate 4,951,927 downwards.
GTGATATTATGTATAACCAAGTAGTAGTGACAGTTTGAATGGTTTCAGTGTTCGTCGTCTAATGTTTTCAGAAGTAGGAAGATGATATTTAGAAAGATTCGTTGAAATTGCATCTTAGTATCTGGAGGCCTGGCATATCTGGTATTTAGAGACCTTTTCAAGGTCTTTTTCTTTGTAGCTCTCTAGGTAGTCTAAGTGAAGGCAAAATCATCAAAACTTGGTCCCTAGTGTACACCCTAGATAAGACATGTACAAGGATGTCAGTTAATATATTTTGAAAGATTCAGCTAGTTTTGTTTGTTTAGGGTTTGTGGGGTAGTTTTGGTTTTGTGTTGAGTTTTTGTGGGTTTTTTTTTGTTTTTTTTTTTTTTTTTTTTTTTTTTTTACTTTACAAAATTAAATTTTAGAGTGAAAAGCTGTGAGTACCATTGTGTATCTGTGGAGATGCATTTTAGTTTTGTTTTTAAACATGTATCAATTTATGAAGACAGAGGCAAAACTTAAAGCTCTTTCTTCTTCAGGGTCTCAATTTCAATGCATCATGCTCTCGAAAACCACATGGTTTTTCTGCTTTTTCATTGACAAATATGAATTTTGTAGGCTTTGCCGTCACTTCACCAACCATGAGGAATTAATTTCTTTCAGTTGTAGTAGGAATAAAAAATAAAGGTGTTGAATCAGTTATTAGACGTGGCTTGGGGTTGTTCTTCTATTCTAACCTTACGTGGAAATTTTTCTGCTTGCATTAAAGGCTGCACCTGTCAAACTGATTTGTTCAAAGCTACTGTACAGAAATAAATAATGGTTAACAAAGTTTAGCTTGCATTCCTTTGCTTCACTGTGACAAAAGCCATTTTATACTCGATTTCTTTGCAGTAATGTGCTTCTGGAGAACTTGCTTGCATTGCCTTTTCCATGCAATTGTTTTACCTGTAAGTTAGGGCCCTATGGTTATCCTTGATAAATATATGGATTTGCTGGGTCTGTAGTTACTGCTGATAAACTGTTATCACTTAAAAGACTGTAATGACTACCCTCTTAAACTTCTGGTCCTTTAAAACAAAATACAGAAAAGCTTGAGATACAAAAAAAAAAAAGAATAAAGTATCAAAAAAGCATACAAGGTAATTTATGGAGTCAGCTCCACAGTCCAGGGCTGCATGATCATTTAAACTTGGATTCTCACATGGAAATATGGGAATTAACACAATAGATTTTAGGCTTTCTGTTATGAAAAAGCTTCCTTATTCATATGTCAGCATTTGTCAGTGAAGTATCTGTGAGCTTACCCTGCAAGTGCCGAGGGTAGGGCAAGGCTGTTGGAAGTGCATTGCATTGTCCCTTGAATGTGTCTCTGCTTCTCTGTGTCTAAAAATGACTGCTGGAGAATCTTTTACAGCTCAAAACTGTGTTGATGGATGATAGTATATTTTTACTAGGTTACTAGGGGATAGCAAACCTTTCCAGGTGACTTATTCAAATAGTGCTTCCATCATCCCACAAATGAGTCATAGGCAGGAATCATCATAAAACAAGCAGGTGTTAGTTGGTAGCCAGCATTCTGGCAGCATACATCTAGTAAATGTTGAAAGTTGTAAAATGCATACAGGAAACATTTCAATTAACTCTTTCTAAAGAGAAAAGGATTATATTTAATCCAACCCATAGTGAGTATCTGGAAGATACACAGTCAAAACTGAACTTATGCCCTTCTGTTTAATGTAAGTGAAATAAAACTATTTTGTAGGACAACAGTTTCATAAAATCAGAATGGTCAAAGTTGAAAGGCACCTCTGTGGGTTATCAAGTCCTGCTCAAAATATTTCCACATGATAGGGAATTCCCAAAGGTCATTGGAAGTCAGAAAGGACTGACCTCTGCTCTAGGTTTGGAGAAGTGGCATTATGCCAAATTTGCATTGCTGCATTTTCAGGTAGCTCCCCATGTTCYAGAGGACTGCTTCTGTGCTACTGGGAAGAGTTTCCTTAAGCTTTTAGTCTATCACAAAAATAAGCAAAGCACTGAGTATTTCATATGGGTTCTTAACTTGTCTCTTACTGCTGCTCTCCCAGTTTTAGCCTTTAAATGTCATGATTTACAGTGCTATCAGTATTTTGTTGCCCATGGTTAAGACTCATGCTTTTGTACATGTCATTACTGTTATTTTAAAATCTCAATCATGTAAGAGCTTTTACCCTTAAACAAATGTTTTGGGTTTTTGATGATCTGATGTTTATGGGCTATGTAAGTATGGTTTTTCTTCAAGTTCTTCAGTCAGTCAAGAGCAGGGTGGGATTTTACAGAACTGTAAGTATTCCTACATTATAAACTACTACTGCTCCAAAGCCAGAGTAGCTGTAACTAATCCATGTATTATGCTTCATCCAGATATTTTCTAGGAGGAGTCTAGAAAAATTTGGCATAGGTAACTTGAAAGAAATAAGCAAAGATAAGTGCAGAGATGAGATTTTTTTTTTCTTTCTGGTGTTCACTGTGTTACTAGCATAGTGGTTTCCAGGGTCACTGAGTCTAATTGCTAGCTTTTCCTGCCATCAGGCAATCATCATACAGGTCTTTCCAAAGGCTTATTATGCTTCACATTAATTATCTGTTTTGCTGGAACATGTATCTTGTTTGTGGAAGTAAAATATTGTTATTAGCTCTCATCATGTTTGAATTTTTTAGCTCAATAAAACCTAACCTACACTTTTTGCTTTCACACAAAGACGATTTTACATTTGTGGTGTGGCTTTGTTTTTGTTTGGCTTTTTATTTTTTCCTCAGGGATTGAACAGGTAGCTAGGTCAGTTACCACTAATAAATTCTTTAAAAGATCACCCTTTAGGACCCTTTGAAGGCATGTTTTTTTGTGCGTGATTCTTCACCAGAGAGCACGAACTGAGATTAATCTTGGAGTACAAATTTCCCTATGTCAAGTGAAACTTGCATGTAACTTTAGGGATAAGAGGAGTTGTGAATGTCAGGGTTCCTTGTAGGTGACTCTGAGATGGCCAAAGAATCTGAGATGACCAGCTCAGCTGGATACCAGTGAGAAGATAGCCTTAACTCCTTTGGTTTCCTGTATCAGGAGGTGTGTTATTGAGGAAAAAATAAGTAATTGGGTGTTAGCTGGCCTGACAGACTTGAGATTCCAAAGTTTTCACCCAAGTGTTTGATTTGCTGTGCTAAAGTTCTCATGGGTTATGTCAGCTGCAAAGGCTGCCTCACAGGATTACTTGAGCATTCAAGTGGAATTAATTATGTTTTCATGATTTCTAAATTAGTTCAGCAAAATTGTTTGTAACGTTCACAAGGAAAATGCTTTTTATTATGCCGACAAAATTTTTGTATGTTAGATAAAATTTCTTTAGCTGCCCCTTTCAGCTAACTTCCATTAAGCATTGTCTTTTGTAACATGACACTGTTTTGATGTTTATAATAATTTTTCATTTCTTGGTAATTAAAACCTTTGATTCAGTGTTTTAAAATGCCTTTAACACTGTGAAAGCATTGAATAGGGCTAGAAACTTGTCAGTGAATAGGATTTGTTACTATTTTATATATAATTGGTCTTGCTCTGCATGGCATTTCATCTGCAGAAAATTATTTTACTGCAAAGCAAACTCTCGTCTATATGTTGTTTAAACTTTATCAATTCAATTTCAAGTACTAGGTATGGGGATATCTATAATACCCTACTGTGCTGTTAGAAAACTGAAAAATAATGAAAGAAAGAGGTGTGTATGAAGTAGAAAAAAAAGTTAACGTTTTCTTTTTATAGTCTTATGAAAAACTGAAGTTTTATATCTGATGAGGTTAATATAGCACATCTGGTGAAGTTTGATATAACTTATCTGCTTTTGGTTTGGTTGGGTTTTTTGTCGTTTGTTTTTCAGTGGTTTTGGGTTTTTTTTTGTGCTGTTCTCTGGTTTTACTGTGGTTTATCACAGATGCATTAACTTCTGTCTGCACACAGCTCTCTAGTACATCTTTCCACCAAGCACAGAAATTCATCCATGTACAAGTTGGATTTTAGATAACCCAGCTAGTAGAGGCCCTACTATGCCTGAACAAAAGTATGTTGTAAGTTGAATGCTTTATGGAAATTACAGTATCTAAATTTTTCCTTTTAAAAACTTCTTTATATTTTCATCTCCAACTCTTCTTCGTCTTTCCCTAATTATATGTATTAGAGCCTAGTAGGAAAAAATTGTCAATGAAACACTACATTTCTGTTGTAACTAAACCTTTTAATGCTGACTTTTATCTAGCTGAGGCATTGCTTTCTATGTATGATGTTGTGGCAAGACTGATGTCAAAACTGGGAGATTGTGCCTCCTTCACTACCATGACTGGTCAGCACTAATCAAGTGGAGAAAGACAAAGAAGATCTACAAATTGTATTGAAAACACCATTCTTGCTGATGTTGCATTGCTTACAAGAAAACAGCTTTTACAAAGCCTAGGAAGAATTGTATTCCTAAGGGTAGACTTTGGGCTACAGAATTGTTTTCCCTCTTTTCTGACTACATTAATTGACTAGGTATACTTTGGGAGTGCTTGTTTTGATCAGTGCCTCACATGAGCTAATGATGATGGTAAATAAACTTTTGGATCCTGAAAAGAGTTAAAAATTCAGTGAGGTCAGTCCTTAAGAAGTACATTTCTTATATTCCTGCAAGTGCAGGCTTAGCCTTTGTGATGATTGCAGGATGCATTGTTAGGGCTGTGAAGCAATGTGGAGGTTGAAGTATTTCTTAAACATTAAACTTTAAATGCCTGTAGGAGTTTCTGCTGTAATAATTACTACTTTTTCCATTGCATTCAAACACTGTTGAGTATTTAAATTGGTCAAAAATGTTTATTTCTGGAATAATATAAGATAAATTGTGATCGTCATCTTTTGGATTTTGGAGCTGGGATATGAAAAAGTAGGTGTTGTTTTCCAGTGCCTAAACCAAAACAGCTTTCATTTTATTTTTTTTTTAAATTTTTATTTTGTTCTTCTTATCATTTTCACACCTAATTTTTAGCTTGCAGCCCTTTACAGATGACAAGTATATAGGTAAGAGTGATATGATTAACAGAATCTAGATCTAGTTAGATTTCCAAATGTCCCTCTGCACAAACTTCTAGCGAAGCCAAGCTGCCATTCTATGAGATACTTCCTTAGATACAGAATTGTGTCATCATGTTCATATGGGACCAGACTGGATGCCAAAAAACAGTACAAACACAGAAGTTTGTAGGTAAAAGCTGCACTGGAATTGCAAGGACAGTATGTAATTATGAGATCCTGTAGAAGGACTTGCAAACTGAGAGTGATTGAGAAATAAGATGACAGGCACATTTTAGTGTTGATAATGAGATATAAAAAAATGCACACTCCATAAAATCTAAATTTCACACACAGAATGATGGACTCAGTTGAAGCTTGCCATTGCCACTCTGCAGCAAAATTGTAGGGTTCATAAAAACATCAGCATAGAGCCCAGTGATGGTCGAAAGAAGCAAATAAAGTGTTAAGAATGGTTAAATAAGTTCTGTATAAATTAGGTAATGGTGTTAAGCTGTTGAATAAATTATGACTCACCCATATTTTGATTACTGTGTGCCAGCTCTGCTCTCGTTATCTTCAAAGAATATATTGTTGTTAGAGCTTTACAGAGAAGGATGAGCATAATCAAAGAAAAGGGAATGGTTTTTATAAGAGATTGGCTCAACAATCTGGGACTCTTCAAATTTGAGACAAAATTACTTTTGCATTCACATTTGGGATATATACTAGAGGTTTATAAAGTTGTGAATAATATAAAAGGCTGGCTGGGATCAATTTGTCACTGATTTGGGTCATTAAATGAAATCTGGTATAAACCATACAAGTGGAAATGTCTCTTAATGCCGTCAATAGTAAACCCATAGATTTTCCCAAATGGCACAGTGTTCACTAGAAGTTTGCACAGTTTTAGGGAGAAAAAGGCCCAGTATATGGACAAGAAATACATTAGGAATGGCTAAATACGTAGTAGTGTGTCCGATTCAGGGAGTTCTGGCCATGGATCTTAATTTGTGTCTGAATGTAGGTACTTCATAAACAAGGATATGCAATTTTATTTGTAGAAGCAAAGTACTATTTGTGTATCATCTTGGAACTATGTAGAACATTCTGGGATCAAGTCTGATTCCCTTGAGTAGCGTTTGAATTACCTGAAATATTCAGCACTTCCCATTCTCATTCATTGTGTCAGTTCTAGTACAAATGAGACAGGATAGTTGTCTCCATAACCCGTCTCTGTGCCAGCCCAATTCATCCCCTGGAAACAGTTTCTCTCTCTTCTCCATTAAAGAAAGTGAGTATCTCTCAGAAGTGCACTATATGGCCATGCAATTAAATTACAATAAGTGGAAGGACATTTATGGTTGTACAGACAACTAATGTTTTCTGGCGAGAGTGATAATCTGAATTATTTTTGAGCTAAAACAGAAGTGTTGAAGCCATTCTTTCTAGGAGTGTAAACTGAATAGCAGTGCAGATGAAGTGCAGGATTCACTGCCAAAGACTTGTGTCTCATTACGATAAGCCCCCTCTGGTGAAAGCAATGGCTCAACAGTCTGTTTTTCCTCAAGAAGTTTGTGTATTTGAGGAAAAGAACTACCTCAGATTCTTGCCTGACTTGTCAGCATTTTGAACTGCTGTTTTCACCTATGTTTGCAATTGCCTTTTTCCATTTCCCATTTTAAATGTGAACAGATGTTATCAAATTAAAGCCTGATAATAATTTTTTAAACTGAGCAGCACTTTTTGCTTTATTTCATCTATAGTTATGAATGTTTCATAGTTGTATTTGTATCAATTATGAATACAAAAAATAATAATATATATTTGAAATCTCAGCTCTCTAATATCTATCTTTTTAATTATTATATTTTTCTTTTTCTTACCTTGTAAAGCTTGTCCCTTATAACTTTGCATAAACTTTTTGTCTTTCTGTGTTTCTCCATGTTTTCGGGGTGGTTTTTTTGTTATTTTCTTCTTCTCATGGTTCTCCATGTCTTTTATCTTTCTTTTTGATCTGGATTTCTCCTTTTCTGATAGCTTCCTACTCCTGCAGGGTGGAGATTACTAAAATGCATCTAGCAGAGGGGAAAAAAAAAAAAGAAGTAAATTAATTCCCAGTATCCCAAAAAATGTAGCTTTCTGTCCTCTGACTCCCAGTGTAAGAAGGTATCAACACACAGGAGAAGGACACACTTATATAGCCAGAGGCTTCCTGAGAATTGGATCTAAGTTATTTCCAAGTGAATTCATAACAACCCATGAGGTGCTAATGAGGTTCAGCTGCGCAAATTTAGTTCATTTCTTAGCATTGGGGTGCAAATTTCTTAACTAGACTTTGAGAAACAATGTGCTTTCAGAGTTTGTGTATGTTATAGAACTGTATTGTGCTGTAAAGAAACCAGTCTGTCAGAAGGACTTTAAGTCTAATGTTTCTTTCTTACTGAGTTGTCTTCCATACCATGCAACCATTTAAGTAAAAAAAAAAAAAAAAAAAAAAAGATAATCCAAACTATTAAAGAATTAAAGATAGTTATATTGTTTGTTACTGGGAACAAATGCCAGCTCTCTGAAAATGCCTGAAGAGTGGGTAGACATTGTCAAACACTGCTCTGGTCAGAGATCTAAGTGGACAAGGCACACTGTGAAAGTAGGACCCCCAGACACTAAATTAAGCATGCTCTTGTTGGCCAAGGTGAGAGCAAGAGGCAGAGAATGAAGTGGTTCTTGTAACTAAATTCCATTTGGGTGCAAATAAAATTAGAAGGAAAATAAAGAAATTGGCTAGAAGTGCAGTCTTAGCAAGAATGTCTGGAGAAACTAGAAGAAGGATTACAGTCCAGTGCTATCAAAATATACATTCCCCACAGGCATCTTCTTTCTGCAGTCAAAGCACAATTTCAGGAAGTCTCTGAACCACCACCAAGCAATTTGCTATTAACTGCCCGTTTGGGGTGGGACAAGATGCTGGATGTGAAGACAGTATCTTCTTTCTTCATACATAGGAATTTTCTCACTGCCTTGCAAGAAGGAAGAATGAAGTTAATGACAACTGCATAAATCTCATGCCACAGGTGTTCATTTTGTTGCCACTGGAGAGTCCTGTACTATTTCTGTGTTTTCCTGTGCAACTGTGCTGCAAAAGATTGCAGGAGACTATAYTGTGACCCTCAGGAAGAAAACAAATTTTCTTAAAATTGGTTGATCACCTGTGTGCCGTGATGCCTAACCTGTCTGAAAGTAGTGGCATTTTTTCAGAATTGAATCATGTTTGCACATTTAACTGAGATAAAGCAGTAGGCAGTTAAACATGTATTTTTCTGGTGTGCTATGAGCAGCAAATCCAAAGCAAGCCATGTATATTATATGAATGGTATGGAACTACACCACACTGAGTAATAAATATTCCATTCGGTTGTCAAACCTTGTAGGAACTTCAACTAAATGAAAAAGGCACTGTGTCTTATATCTACACCCTTGCCACCGGGGGAATTCTGTAGAAATGAGTGTTCTAAACATTTTTTCTTTCATTTTGACAGGTAATATTTGAAGCTGAAGTCTCAGATGGAAGAAATGGCTACATTGCCATTGATGACATCCAGGTCTTGAGTTACCCTTGTGGTAAGTAATGATTAAGAGCTGCATTTTTCTCTGTCTTTTCAGGACATATATGATATTGCTGTGGACTGCTCAGTTTTCATCACTTGATCATTGATATTTTTTGTTCTTTCAATAGTATTTTTGTTGCAGCTTCCAGGAAGAAATGTGATTGCAATAGTGATTTACCTGGGTGAAATCTTTTTCTGCCAGAAGTAAATTATACAGGGATAAAAAAAAAAGGGCATTTTTCAAAGTCTTTTCACTCATACACAGTTGGTGTGTATAATCAAAATGGGTTTTAATGTTAATGTATATATCACTGATTAAAGAAAACTGAATTGGCAGATGCTTGTAGGAGGTTCATCAGATTTTATTCCCATTTCCTTTTTTCTCTTTTTTTCTTTTTTCTAAACAGACAAAATAGATTAAAAAAAAAAGAACAAAAAAAGGCTTCTGCTGTTGAACTACTGAGAGATTGCATTTTGTTTGTTTTTTTTTGTGGACAGGCTTCAGGCATTTCTGTTTGCCTTTCCCTGCTAATCCTGGGGAATAATTGCATATATGCAAACACAGTTATGACAATGAGAATATTCTACTAATAAAAGGTTGTGAGGAAGAAATTGTTACTGTGCATTTCTGGCACTTGTTATCAAAATTTTTTTGCAATTTCTTTCTGTTTAACTCTTCTTATCTTCCCCTAGACATACCCTCTCTAAAATATGATTTCATGCTAATGTACCACGTGGCTGATAATTTCATTGCTTTCTGAAATGACCAGGACATAACAATATCCTGCTCCAACTTTGCAAAATGATGCCAAATAATGAAGTTCCAATGGCAGCTTCACATCATGTTTTCTTCTACTCCAAACCTTTTAAAATTGTAGCTCTTGGGAGTTACCAAGCTTACACGATATTTGAGTGAGTTACCTTTTTAATATTTCAGCCACCCCAGCTATCTGATGGCTGTACTCAGCAAAGCTCTGCTTGGGTTCAATATCTGGCTTTCATATGTATTTTCCTTCTCTTCTTTATGTTTTGTTTTGAAGTGCCAAAACAAAAGGCACTCGGGTACAGTCATCCCAGCACATTATCAGTAGGTTACGTTATTCAGACAAGCTCTTTTTGTTACTGATGTTTAAACCCTGTTTGTTCCAATTTAACGTTTTTTTCCTGTGYGTCATGTTTCTTTAGTAAGCACAAAGAAAGAACAGTTCAGCTACTGTTTACTTTAGTTGTTCTTGAAAAAAGGGTGGGTGAGCTGTGTAATGTGYCCATTCCCCAAATATTTCTGTTGGCTTTTGTAGGTCTAGTAAATCCTTCAGGTGGTTGTGCCACTGAGATTTCCTACAACCTTTCTCAGTGTGAAAAATAGATTTGTCAGCTCCTGAAATACTATATTCAATGCCACAAATGATTTTGTTTTCCAAAACAAGAGCTCTGAGTTGCATTGCAAATAACATGAGCAGTATCTATTTGCTTGAGCAGTATGCTGCTAATTGGATTTTTCTCAGTATGATGAATTTCATACAGTCAAAAGTCTTTGAGATAATTCTTGTCAAGTGCTGCTGACATTTTGGCACCTGATCTCCTTCTTTTGGCTTCTACTTTAAAAAAAGACTTTATTATAACACATGTATAACATAAAGTTAGTAGAATCACCAGGGGAGAAGAGCAAAGGCTAAAAGCACTCCTCGAACACAGATGAGACAAATAATATTCTCTCTTCTGTTTCTTTTTTAGCCAAAGATTGTTAAAACATGGAGGTTGAGGGAGATAATTATGTTTCTGGCACCTTTATATTTTCATAATGACTTTTATTTGTAATTTTTGTTTTCCTCCTCTACAGATAAATCTCCACATTTTTTGAGGCTGGGGGATGTAGAGGTCAATGCAGGGCAGAATGCTACATTTCAGTGCATTGCTACAGGGAGAGATGCAGTGAATAACAAGTTATGGCTTCAGGTAAGGCTAACTCATGCAAGTCTGTTTGGCTACAGGACAAGCTGCTTTCTGGAGATGAAATGTTTAAAATTCAATGCCTTTTATTTTTCTGCATATAAAATATGTAGTTTAAATGGAATTTTATGTCTGTTCAATGGAGAAACTTGTAATCAGTTTTGCAACGTTGTAAAGCTTTGATTAAAAATAAGAGCTCTTATGAGTGCTGGGATGAGGTTGGCCCTTAAAGGTATTGTGTGCTTTCTCTCATTGTAAATCAACTCCTCTGTTTAAAAACGTATTATCATTAAATGCAGATAATTGGCATTTAGGATCTAGTAATACACAGATGTAACACAGCTGTTGTGAATTTTGAGGACTTTTTAATCACATAAATTACCTGTCCAAGCAGGTGGCTGGAGGGATGTGGCTGCACTTCTGTGTGCATATCAGTTTCACGCAGTAGTATATTAATGGAAGAGCCTAAAAGGCCTGCTGCACATCCTTTTTCTCTGTCTCCACAATAGGAGGAACTTTAACTTTTACCCATTTATAATTGTGAATAGTATATACGTCAGAATTTAAGAGATTATTCTAACCAGAATATAACCCTTCTTACTATGAAAGAAGAAAAAAAAGAAATTAACACCACCATCCTCCAAAATACCCCGTCTCCTCTGTATTATGGCCATGGGGTACTTGCAATTAAGACTGCTGGTTGAGTAACATAATGGCAAAGTTTCCAGTTGCTCTTACAAAAATTAAATTTTAACACTTAGAAAGGATTTAAAAAGTCATTTAAGTGGTACATGTACAACTGTGCATTCTTTAGTTGAAATGTAAATCTTAAGCTCCAACATCCCTTTAGAATGGTTTCTAAATATACCCTCTAAAACTTTATTTTCCTATAATATGTATTTCTGTTTATTTTCAGAACTAAAATCTATGTAATTTTTGGGAAATATACTTTTAAATTATCTATAATCAAAACTTTAAAATATGTATTTTTGATCAAATGTATTTTGAAGTGATCTACCATCAGTAATTTCAGCTTGATTTCTGTTTTAATAGTGGAGCTGATGAACCTTGACTAGCTGTTGCATATAGGCATGTGATAAGCTTCAAATTTTAAAGAGATTTTTTTAAAATATGATTGAAAAATCTGATATGCAAATGATATTATCAGACAAATATGCTGCAACATTAAAAAGGAACACAAGCAGTAACTGCATTGCATTTAGTGAAAAGGTATCACAGCAGTAGGAATGATTTGTACTCCATGTCTTTGAGCAGTAATTTGTTTAAATTGAGTAAACATGTAATGCACTCATTCAGGAAAAGCAGCTTGATTTCAGAGACTTGCCAAATAGAGCACACAAAGCACAAAAAATGAAACTGGCCTGGGTTTTGCTATATCCAAGGCAAGACAATAGCATGAGACGCATTCCAGCAAACCTGTGAAGCGGCACTTGCAGTTGATTGTGGGTCAGAAAGACCCAGTGGAGACAGCCAGCTGGAAATCTTCCCTTTCACTAACTCCTTAGAGGCAGATAACTCTGACAGATTATCCTTTCTAACTTTCACTCCCTGGAGAAGCCCAACTAGCAGCCAGATCAACTCAGAAAGCATATGTTTTGTCCCTCCATATGCTTCATGGGTAATTTATTTTTTTGTTGTGTGTGTGTGTATATGGATCACAGACATGATAATTTCTCACAGTGTGATAGATGAAGTATTTTAGAGGTTATAACTCTCCTTGCCTGGGCTTGTGAAGTGCCCTGATACTCTTGAAGATACCTTGATACTTGAGCTTCTGTTCTCTTTCTTTTTCTCTTGTAAATAGTCATGAATTTTCACCAATTTAAGGGTGACTTTTTTTCACGCATCATTCCACCTCGCAATCCTACTTTCCCAATATGTGTGAATTGGCAACCTTCCCTATATGGATAATTTTCTTTAGATTGCACTCAAAGTTACTGTTGTTGTACACRGCTAATAGTGAATTTACTCCTTATCCTTAAAAACTGGCATGGATATGTTTGGATCTCATGAAACCCTGGAGTATAACTTGGAAAAAGTTGGCTTTAACCTTTGACCAAACTCAAGATTCATAAAGCCCGAATAACTTGAAAGGMAGAACTGGCAGATCAAATCAAATGCCTAAGTAATTGTTTTTGAGAGCCTTGAGCTGAAGCATTCCAGGAATGTATTTTTCTCATAACAAGAAAGGCCATTATAAAAAAAAAAGACAAAGTGCAAAAATGAAAACTAAGTGGATGATGGTGGGGAAGAAGACACTTGCCAAGTACATAGTTTTAGAGAAAATAGCTTTCGGTTTTGTCCTTATTGAAAAAGAAAAACTATTTCCTTGAGGAGGAAAAAAAAAAGGAAAAAAACAGCAAAGAATTTGCTATTAAAACACATTCTTTCATAAGGAAAAGTTTGAGGAGCAATCTGGGACATCAGGCTTTTTTTGCATCTGAGGAGATCTAAGATTTCATATGCTTGCATTGAAGTAGTAAATATGTGCAGGCAGAGATCTTGTTGAAGATTCTACCGGTGTTCTCTGGCTGTTGCAGTCTTCTGTTTGGAGAAGAATTAAAGTAAATTCAGCAGCATGTAGAAAAAAATAGCAGCCACCTTGCTCTATGTTCCAAGTCCTGCAGTCCCACGGCTACTTCAGCAGGACTCGGTCTGAGCTGCTCTGGGATCAGCTTCACCGTCTTGATCCCTCTCTGCACTGATCTGGGGCTTTTGCAGCTCTCTAGTAAGTCAGTTCAGGAAAGTGATCTGACTGAAAAAGATTTTGACTCCAATTAGATTTTTGTTGTTGCGGGGTGTGGTAGTGTTCAGGAGGGTTTCGAGGATGAGAGAGAGACGAGAGCTTTGACTCCATTAGAAGGCTTGATTTATTATCTTATATATATATGTATTACATTATATTATATTAGAAAGAGAAGGGAAAAGAGGGAGAGAAGGTTTCTCCCAGAGGCTGCTAAGCTAAGAATAGAATAGAATAGAATGCACAACAACAGAGCTCTGCCTCAGAGAACTGTCCTTCATTGGCTATTAACTATAAACACTCAGGATGGACCAATCACAGATGCACCTGTTTGCATTCCACAGCAGCAGATAACCATTGTTTACATTTGTCGCTGAAACTGCAGCTCTCAGAAATCCTAAGAAAGGATTTCTCATGAAAGATGTCTGCGACAGCGGGGAGGGGGGTTGTGGATTTTTTTGTTGGGTTTTGTTGATTTGTTCATGCCTTTTCTGGTTTTGTGGTTTTGTTTTTGTTTTATTTTAATTTGTTTACTTGGTCTTTTTTTTTTGGTTTTTTCCTGTGTGTAGTTTTCCCCAGCTTGATTCATGTCTATCTTATCCATATAAATAATGCCAGCAGGTGGAAAAAAATTGAGATGTTTGATTAGAAGCAGGGAAGAGGGAAAGAAKGTAACCCCATGATATAAAAATGGGGATTATGGCAGTGTGTCTCCTTTTAGACCTATGTAAACTTCAATTTTGTTTTAGTTATTGGGCCCTGATCACATACTAGATGTTCTATCTGCAAATACATTTCCATACTTATGTTTTTCTCAGTGTATATACAATGAAGGGCACGTACCTTTATGTGCCTAAAAATAAAAATGGACAAAAATGGGCACAGCATTTCAATACATGGTTCCCTGTGCGTTTACTGCTGTAATGACAGTATTTTCATCAACACATCATTTTTTATAAATGTATGTCTGTAAACATTTCAGACAAATAGAGATTAACACTGAATCAAACTTCTCCTAACTTTCCTGGCTGCAGATTCTGGTCTTGTTTGCTTGGTTTTGGATTGTATCTGGTCTCTTATCCCCTTTGATATCCCTTTCCTGCCACCTCTGTATTTTGCAGCCTCAGTGGACCAATGTTTGGGACAGTCAAAGCTCTGTCATTGAAAGATAAGCAGTAAAGATAACAGAAGTTTTCAAAAGTTGAGGCTGCATTAATACAGAATAAATATTTACACAGATAAAGAGATTTAACTGGTTGAACAAGATGATCTGAAGCACACCTTTGTGACAGTGTGAATAGTAGGTGTGGGAGCAGGACAGAAATGCAGCTCAGATTCTTTTGTTCTTCACCTTTTCAACTTGATCTGCTATCAAACCTTTTACGGTTATGTGCTGAAAGAGTCTCTTTATGACCTACAATTATTAGCAAATTCTGAAAGGCTTTCAAAGCCCTTAGTTTTTGTTTAAATGTTAAACAACATTGATGTTGTTTCTGAAGTACATTCAGTCATTCACAGTGCTTAGCATCTTTTTTACTTGTCATTTCCTTCAGAATATAATGCTGGGGGGCTTTTTTTTCTGTATTTTCCAACTTCCCTTAAAATTTTCACCGTAATATATCGCACGCTGGCAGCTGTAGTTTGGTCTTACTGCCCACACTGAAGCAGATGAGCTGTGTCACAGGAGTTCCTAAGCCCAAGGTGGTAACCTAGGTTTTCCACCTGTTATGCTTTGGTATGTTCTGATTTCTAAGCTTTAGGAATTAGCAGAATTTCTTGCTGAAAAAATGCTTTCCTGTAGGTGGTGACTGTAAGTGTGTGTGTAGTCTAAAAGGAATGAATATAGTGTGTATAAATAGATATAATAATTAACTGGTTTTTGCCCACTTACTACTGATTTTTTTTCTATCTAAAGCCTATGACTTTTCTTTCTTTGAAAAGATGCTTAAAGAATAAGGAATTTTTCTTTTATTAACATTTGATGCACCTTGCTGCTTTGTGCACATTGATTTGCTAAATTATTGTAAGAAGGATCTCTGTTTTATTCTATTTATTTCCCTGTGAAATGTCATGCATTCCACAGGAGCTGTGTCAGTATATAAGCTTGCAAACAAGTCGCTTCTGCATGGTAATCCTGTGCTCAGAATGGATATGTGTTATGTATTAAATTTTTGAAAGAATACTGCACACGGGGCATTCTAAACATGGAAACACAAGAGTGGGATGGGGGCTCTGTTTGCCTATTTCACGTGACAATTTCTGTATGAAGAAAGCTTCATTTCTTTGCAAAGAGAGTAGAGAAATAGAATTGACTGGGTAGATTAAATAAAATTTCGGTACACCAAGACTCCAGAAAGCAGTGTATGTGTTGTCCAGCATTTGTTTTGTCAATCTAATTGGAATATCAGAGCAATAGGGTTTTTTGCATAATCGGGCTGTGTTTAACGGCTTCCTGAGCTGGGAACCATTGTGGCTCCCAGAAGCCCAATATGATTTTCAGTGTCTTATCGATGTCCGGTTCAGCTGGACACTCGTACAGCGCAGCGTACAGAGCTTTTTGCTGGAACATCTGTTAAACCATATGTCTTGGCACCTGGTTCAGATGGCGATAACTGCAGCACTAATGAGTCCATCCATCATTGCTGAGCTTTGCATTAACACAGCATTGGATTAGGGAAAGCGGCTTGTTCTGGCTTTGCAGTCTGATGCGCTTTGCCACGCTCTGCGGTGATACCATTTGCCTTGGCGAATCTGAAATTCAAAGGGGTGCTGGCTGCATGCATTTAAAGGTTTAATATGTGCCTTGTAATCCTGGGCAGATTTGCCATCTGAGCGGTGGCGAGCGGGCCAATCTGTCAGCAATAGCTGTGGGTGCTGGCTAACCGCCCTCCACGTGGGCTGCCAAGGCTGGCGCTGCAGCCCCGCGCTCGCCCGTGGAGGGAATCATCAGCGTTAATACGGTCTGATGCAGCCCGTGTCTCTGCCAGAGGAAAGTGTCTTTCCTCGTGGAATAACAGATAATTAAAGCAATTGCCTGAGAGTAATAATTGAAAAAGTGAAATTAAACAGCATTATGGAAAATAAAATGCAAATTGCTGCAAAAACAATGGAGTCGGGCTGACCTCCCAGCGGTACCAACTGTTACTGGAGGATGAGCGAGCGTCTGTTCAGGCTCAAACAACTGGCTGCATCCCACTCCTTTTGTAGAGGAAACTGCCATAATCTCCAACGCCCTGTTCACCATCATCTTGGGTTTTGGTGCTGATTGCTACAGAATAGGATGTGATATTTAGCATTCATTTTTCTTGCTAGGTACTGCATATATGTGCACTTTAACAAGTCTTTGGACTGGGCATACGCAGATGGTATCCTGGGATGATGCATTGTGAATGACCAACATAATATTCCAGGAATTTAGATTAGAAAGGCTGTATAAGAATTCATGCCTCTGGCAAAGGATTGAGGGACAAAACATTAACTTTTGTTTTGCCTTCTGGAAGGGCTATTTCCCTCAAAGACAAGTTATGCAACAGAAGTCCTTTCCTCCCACTGTTCCCAGGTGAAGACATGGATTAGTATTCAGCAGGAGGGTTGAGGTGTGGGCCGTGGGTCTTTGGGGTAAACCATTTAGCTAACCTAACAGTGAATGCTAGGAGGCTTGCTTTTAGTCTCAGAAAAAATGCATTTCTAATAGGAGAGTCACGTCCAATTTAACTTTGTTTTACATTGTTTGTATGTTGCTTTCTGTGAGTTTTCTAATATAACTTTGCCTTTTGCGATACGGCTGCATTTTGATACAGGTAATTAACTGGTTAAGATACCCTTTCTTTAGCTTGGTGATAAAACATTTGCTGTTACAGTGCACTTGCCTATTCACCATGTTCATTACATTGGAAGAATGTTTTTTGTTGGTTTGCACAAATTTTATGATCCCTGAAAGCTAAGGAGGGCTGAGTATACTCTGAATGTTAGAAAAGCTTTGTTATTTTGCTTTTTTATTCAGTGCTGCCTAGAGAGAGTTCAGAGAAGATGCCTTGCTAGCATCTGCAGGGTTTCAGCTGTGGAACTGTGATGGAGAGTTTTGATCCCCTTTTTGGTTTTGGTCAACTGTCAAGTTTGATGCTTTTTGGTTTTGAACTGAAATAAGTCAGTCAGGTCTGCTGCCCTAAGGAGGAGTGGGAGCTATGATGCTGTGTAGAGGCTGCAGGAAGAGAGAGGGCCTATGGGTCTGGTTTTGCTCTTCTCCCTGGGTGGCAGTGGGTAAGCCTCTGGGGAGACAGAAGACGTTTTTGGATTATCAGCGTCATCTGCCTAAAGCAAGTACTAATCTGCACAGCAAACTGGACTGTTTGTGCCAAACCTTCTTTCCTCAGCCAGTAAAATCATGCTCAAGTCTACATCATCTTACCTTTGTCTTGATTACTGACAGTGGCTAAGCAGGATATAAATTTATTTTTTTTCCTGTGCTTGAGGCTTGCACAGAAACTTCACTTTCCTCATTTGTTTCATATTGGTTGCTTTTACTTACAGAAAAGATGTTTTTGAAAGAAAGATAGTATAGGGAGGCATAGAGGACTTTTTTGCAATGACTTATTTATTCTACCTTCACTTTCACCTCATCATGTTTATGGTGCATGATAGACATTTTGGTTTCCCAAACCTTTTTTCCAAAGTTGTATGAAAAGCTGCCTTGAAGTGATCTATTAGGCTCCTTGTAAATTACTTGATTTGTAGTTTATTTTGTATTGCACACTCCTGATTCAGACATGGTTATACAAAATATTCAACCCATGAAAATTTAAAGTATTCATAACTTGTTTCACAAAGGTTTGTTTTTTTCCCCTTCTATTTTCTGCCCCTTCTATTCACCTTTGATGCTATCTATGTCATTTAACCCTGAATGAACCATTCTCCCTCTCTCCTGCCTCAATTTATCAGCTTCATGGATAAATATGGCAGTTTCCCCTAGATGCCCGGTCATCCTGGGATTCAACAACATGAAATACTGTAATCCTCCTGGTCTTAATTTAATTCTGCCCCAGTTAGCTAAGTCCTCTGGTCTGCATAGCTACTAGTCATTTAGTCTACACAGCAGCCTTTGGAGCTGCTCTCCCTGTAGGTCTTCCCTGGAGTCCTGTGGTGGCTGGAGCATCTGGTGCCAGGAGCTCTGCTGCTGATTGTGGCCTCGGTGGTGGCTCCTTCTCTCCTGCCATTTTGTACTTTACAGGTAGAACAACTGCAGTGGAAGTCTGGCCCCTCTGTGTAGTCCTGGTAGACAGTCCTCAGCCAGTGGCTGAAGCACCCAAGTAAATGAGACACCTGAAATAAGGGTGATGTATACAAAAAGACGTTGTTACAAATTCCTTGGCCATTCTGTCCTGGGACTCTTGTCTGTTATCACCTGCATCCAGGTTGTCTTCTCAGTGGTGTGATGTGTGGTAGATAGCCTAATACCCCAGGCCCTAATACCCCAGGTAGATAGCCTAATACCCCAGTTTTCTCAAATAGCTGCAGGACTTAATGACTTACAGAAGAATAAGAGCAGCTGGTAGGCTTGGGTTCTTTTAAAAAAGGGTAAAATGGTGTGCTGAGAAATTTTTGAGGTGTCTTGTGGTGTGTCAGCCCTCAGTGGTGGGTTCTTCTGCAAATTTTTTCCATCATTGTCTTCTAACTAAGCAGATTTTTTTTTTTTTATTTTGTGCTGCAGGATAAATACTGTAGCTCACTGTGCACTGCTCAAGGTGACATAGACCTTAAATCACTGTGTCAGGAATCCATACTTTTGTGAGTTATGCATTTTTGGTTGCTTGTTGTTATTTTTTTAAATCAAGAACACTGCATTCCAGAACCAAGGCTTTCTGAAAAGCTCCATCTAAAAAAAAAAAAATTTTTTTTTTGAATGTTCAACATGGGTTCAATTAGGCTCAAACTAAGAGGCTTTAAAATGCTCAGAGAAAGTGAGTGTGGCTTTTGTTTGTGTGGTGGCATGGCCAGAGATACGGTACTATGAATTTTGCTAGTTTGCCATGGGTGGCTCTTACTAGAATAAAAAAAATTATAAGTTATACCTCTAAAGGGCCAGATGGCTCTCAATTATATTATTTCATCAGAGCCCTTGATTTCTTCAGTAGGAGGGTCAGTGCAGTGTAATAGAAACTTGAGCTACTTCAAAGGGGACAAGTTTGAGTAACAGCAGTGAATGATACCAAGATATTTTAAGTAATCGTGGATTTTTCTGTACTGCAGTGCAGCATGCAGGATAAAGCTCGGCTTGTCACATTTGTTCATGATCTTCAGTGTATGTTTGCATGGGAAAAGTTGTGCAGCTTTTTTTGCTAATAAATGAATACACAGTTCATTGGGAAGTAGAATCTTATTCTGGCTTGCTATGCACGTAGGAGACCAGAAAGTTAAAGCAAATCCTACAAATTTCCTACAAAAAAAAAAAATTCATGCTTCCCATTAATAATCAATTAAAAAAAATTATTAGTTCAGCTTCTTTTATTCTTACAAGATAGAACTATTTAGGCATATTACTTACATAATTACAAAATTATTATTTTATTATTACTTACACAATTATAATTAGGCATATTACTTACATAATTATGGTATTTCTAATTCATAATCTTGAAAAAAAATTCTTAGGTTAAATTTTGTACTTATAAATAAAGTTGGAAAAATAATCCCACTTTGTTCAGTAATTAAATCCTTTGTGGGTGAAAAAAAAATTTTTATAATTTCCCACAATAAATATATGCCATGCTTTATTATGTTCCTAGAATGTTAATAAATTTCAAAATGCCAAGAATATATTGAGACATTTGTATGAAAGAAGAAAATATAATAATAATAATGAAGTGGTTTCAGATTTTTCTCCATTTGGAAATTGTATCTTAAATGCTCTAAAAGAACATGTATGTCTGTGGAAAAGTGACAGACAGATGCATATAAAATAAAATTTAAACACTTTAGTTATTTTTGTCTTTTACTTATCTTTTTTTCCTTTTTTAAATTTTTTTGAAAACATGATCTGGCAGAGATTGTGCATTATTGCTGACATTCAAACCATCCACAGTCAACCCTCTTTCTTTTTTTCCTCCATCTAAAAGAGACGTTTCTCCCTTTACATAATGAGTAATCCCAGGAATGTTTTGGAACATGTTGCTTACAAATGCCCCTTTGCTCAAGGCAGCAGAGGTTTAATGCCCTGGGTGGATGGGGTTGTCTTTCCAACCCTTGTGCTGCTGGTGAAGTTTTGATTGCAGCTTTGGGGACTGGATTGCTCAGACAAACGGTGGACTTGTGCCCTGCTTACCACACATAACTTGCCCTCTCCTCTGCTGCCAGTGGCCATGCGGTGAATCCGATCACAAGCTGATCCATTTGGTGACGATAATATATGGGGAGGGATTGAGTTCTCAGGAAGATTTTTCATATTCCAGGTTGGTTTTTGTAAGTGAGCACAGGAGAGAAGGTGAGGAGGGAGCAAGTGCAGGGCAGCTGATAGGGTGCTGCTGCTAAAGTAACACGGGTGTCACTGCAGCCAAAGCGTTGACATCTTCTGATCTCCGGAGGCATCCTGGCATCCAGCCGAGAGCCCGAGAAGGCAACCAGAGTTGACTGTAATTATTAGCAGCAGAGCGGGCTTATTTTAAGGTGTTTACAGTAAGAAAAGGGTGGGGATGTGCAAGGTTGAACTGTCCAGGCTTATAAAAATCACTGGTGTGGAAAAAAGGGTTCTGGAAAATTTAGAGGGAACATCACTGCAGACAGGTGTCTCATTGCTGTTTAACCAAAAAAAGCAAAGCTCACAACTTTTCAACCTGAAAAGTTAAGGATAAGTTTTTAATTTGTATAAGATATGCACTTAAATTCTACCAATTAAATAACACTTTGCAGTTTAGATTCTTTTGGTTCCACTCAAGTTCTAAAAGATCCACTAAAATTTCATTTCATATATACTAAATGCTTGATTTCTTTCATAAGGCAAAAGAGAGATATTTAAGACTAATTGTTAATTTACTCAAGATTGTTTTTAAGCTGTGTAGGCTTTGCTGTTGACTTTATTTATAATATAGATGATCTAATTTCATTGCCTGAAAAAAGTTTAATAAAATCATGTTCCTATCGAATTAAAAATAACCTTGAAATCAGAGCGATTTATTTAAGATTGTAATTTTAAATGCCTGGAATGCCAGAATTAAGGAGGTCTTCTCACAGGCTAATATTTCTTTTAATCAAGTGTTTAGAGACTAGTGTATTTCTTTGTGAACTCCAGAGTTATTTTCACCAAAGAGGAGAACTGCCTGGTGGTGACCTCTCTCAAATGAGCAATTCTGGGTTATCAAATCAGACAGCTAGAGACTGGAGGAACCAAGGATCACACAGGGTACAGCCATTACCCATTAGTATAACTCCACATTAATTTTAAATTGAATTTTTAAAACTTAATTGAGCAGCATTTTCAAGATCTGTTCAGTGTGAGCTGGACATAAATTGAAACAGTATGTACCAGGAACCCTTAATAAGCAGAGAGCACTGCTGCCTTTCTTTCCTCTCCTTTAAAATCAGTAGTAATGTTCTGACATTAAAAAGAAGAATTTAATTAAGAGATTGTGACAGTGCATCTGAACTCTGACTGGCTAATGGGTTACCAGTGTAAGGCATATTCACTGAAATGAATGCAGGGCTTTTTCTTTAACATTCATTTTTAGGCGAGAACTCTCTTCTGTTTGAACTTTTCATGATTTTAATGATGGAGAAATATTCTAATGGATAATCTATACATGAAGAAGGACTTGGAAAATGTAGTTGTGCAGTTGTTTCCCAAGAAACAAATTCTAATACAGAGAAATTAGAGCAACTGCTCCAAGCCTTGTAAGATAATATGGCAGGAAATCACTGATATGAATAAAGAAAATCTGTGGTGTTGTTCTAGAACTGTAAAGCTTGTCAAATTTTATTTTAATTAATTTCACTGAAAGTGAATTAATATTTCATTTTAAGTAGAAGCCAAATTCACTTTGTTTCTCAACTTGAAACATGCAGATGAGCTTAAGTAAGCAAGTTCTGATCTTCAGAGTGTAAATTATTTTATATAATGTAGCTTGGATGTGCTTCTCTGCTGCAGACTAAGCGTTTGGCATTCCAATTTAAAGAGCAGGACTTACTGAAACGGAGTCCTTCATTTCAGAGAACTCCCTAATATGTATTTTCCCTTCATAGCAGAACAAAAATGACTGCATTACATGGTTTGCTTGTCAAGTCTGCCATCATATAAGGTTTAGAGATATACCTTTGGTTTATTATTGGCTGGTTGATATTTTTGACAATCATATGGCAAGTTTGTGTTTAGAGGGGGATTTGACTTCCTTCTGCTGGGTGACTATGATGTGGCAAGGCCATCAGAGCACAGGACAAGCCTGAGAGGAAGAAAGTACCATGAGGTTTGCGTATTTTTGTTGTTTCAAGGCACTAGATACAAGGTTTATATTAAACAAGTAAACAAGTTAAAAACAAACAAAATTTCTGACAGTCCCAATCTTTGGTTGGTACTGGGGAATGGGGACACGGCTGAGGTGAGGAGGAGGGCAGGGAGTGCAAGGCTTGAAAATCCTACTTTCAAATTTAGTATTTTCTATCAAAAGAAACCAGGAGGGGAAGGTGCACCTTCCACAAAATAATTTTACTGTTGTTTAACCATCACCAAAATACAGCCTTTAACATCATCTCTCATTTGCTTGATATTGAAATTTAATAATTTCATTGATTCCTGAAGTTCAATAAGGCTTTTCTTGTGTAGCAGTATTTGCAGGCATCAGAAAACTTCCTTAATTTTTCTAAATTGGAGTCAGATACCCAGAGCTGAGGATGGAGCCTGTGCCTGTCACAGGGTGACTTGGTGGCACCACTGCTGGTCCAGGCGTCCTAGAGCCTAACATGCATTACTTTTGCCCTGGGAACGTGTCATGGTTTGACACTGGCACAATGCCAGTGCCCCATGAAGATACCCTCCCCCTGGTGTCTGCTGTGAGATGTGACCAGGAATAAGCAAAGCAGGCTCTCGCTTAGTGACAAAGAAAACTTTATTAACTACACTGCAAAGAAAAACTAAACTACAAGAGAAAAAAA